>PVIH01012427.1:0-63624 GCA_004025045.1 Sigmodon hispidus
CTTCAGAGATTCTATCTTCCATCTCTTGAACTCTGTTTGTTATGCTTGTATCTGTAGTTCCAGCTTTTTTCTTCAGGTTTTCTATTTCCATTTTTGCCTCATTTTGCGCCTTTTTTATTTCTTCTATTTCAGCTTTTATTTCAGCTTTTATTTCAGCTTTTAGTTCCTGGCATGTTTCTTTCATAGATTTGTTCATCTCATCCAATTTTTTGTTTGTATTTTCTTCTATTTCTTTAAGGCTTTTTTTCATATCTTCTTTGAGAGCTTCGATGAATATCAAAAAGGAATTTTTGGTGTTGCTTCCTTCTGTTTCCTCTTCATTACTCAGTTTAGGCCTTGTACTTGTAGGATCGCCACTCTCTTCTGGAGTTACCATGTTGTCTTTTGTAGTATTATGTAATTTTTTGCACTGACGTTTGCCCATGGCTTCAGTGGTTCACGATCAGATGGGTCCTGGTCAGTTGTGGCACTCGGGTTTGTATGCCTCCTGTCACCTTTCTGGTCAGGGTCTGATTCTGTCCTTCAGAGACCCCTGCAGTTGTTGATTCGCTCAGTTCGAGGTCGTGGTGGGAGCCGTGCAAATTCCCTCAGCAGGAGCTGTGTATGTGTCAGGGACAGGGTTTACCTGCCCCTGTTCCAGAGAGTGCTGGGATTCTGCAGCCAGCACTGGGTCCCGGAAATGGAACCAGAAGCAATGGGAGCTCAACTCTCCCTCCCAGGCGCTGAGGCCTCTTGTCCCCTCCTGACCTCTGGGCGGGGTCTGAATCTGCCCTTCAGAGACCCCTGTAGTTGGTTCGCTCAGTTCGAGGTCGTGGCGGGGGTTTCCCTCAGCAGGAGCTGTGTATGTGGTCAGGGACAGAGTTTACCTGCCCCTGCTCCAGAGAGCGCTTGGATTCTGCAGCCAGCACTGGGTCCCGGAAGTGGAACCAGCCTGAAATGCTCTTGTCAATCAAGAAAACAAATGCATGTTATTATAACAGCAAACAGTTCTCATTTATTTATTTAGTTTGGTTTGTTTATGTTTGCTTAATTTCTGGGAATAAAAATAAGGCATATTTTATGAATGCAGACACAAACACACATATATGCATATATATGTATATATATATATATATATATATATATATATATATTTACCAAGTGGATATGATGTTCATGAACTTATTTTTCCAATCTGTCTTCAAACACTGTGTGCTTTCACAAAGATTCTTTCTAAATTCCTACAACCTTTTCCTACCTTTTCCAAAAAGTATATAAATCTTTTACATGCACTAATGTCTGACCTATTTTATGCAACCTAAATATTTATAAGTGCCTAAAGACTGGGAACTGATTTTTTTTTTCACCCACCAGAATCCTCACTTGGATCAATGAGAAAAACATGAACATATAGCCCATGACTGAAGCCACAGAAAACTAACTCAAAAATCTTGTTTAAATTTAAAACAACTTTGTGTGTCTAAGATACAATTTTAAAGTACATGTCAAATCTCCTGTGATCCAGAATTCTCAACCAGATCTTATCAAAAGGTATCATTCAAATGTCACCTAAAATATATTTTTAAATGAGGACTAAAAATGTATAAAATAGAATGCAATTCCCCAAAAGTGATCTTTTTAAAGTAACATTCAAACATATTGAAAATACTCAGAGTATATGGTTACACCTAACAAACAATTTAAAATGCTTTTATGAGTTAAAATATATACACACACAGGTTAAAATGAGCCATCATTGAGAAATTATTTAGAAATATGAGAAAAAGCAGTAAAGGTCAATGTAGATAAACAAAAGGCACCATGAATTGATAACTAATAAACTGGATGTTTAATAAATCAGTGACTTATATGTTTTTCTAATTCAGAATATGTTTATAATCCCATAGAAAAGAAGCGTGTGTACACACAGTGACACTGATAAAATAACTCACATTGGCTCTGTGTGACCTCATTATTTTTCTCTTCCAGTTTGTGCTGAGCTACAAGACTGGTTTCATGAGAACTTCAAGCTGTATGCTACCCTCAGAAAAGCCACACTCTTGGCTTAATACTACCATGGCACCTTCACCACAGGGTGGAGAGAAGATTTGTAATACTTTCTGAAGAGATGTGGCACATTTTTATTTTGCTTTCAGTCCCCAAACTTATATAGGTGTGTGTGCTAAAGAATTAATACTATGCAAAGCAAAATTGGTCCTTTATCTTAAATTCCTGAGGTGTGGTCTCTAATCTCTGCAATGTGCTCTCTATTCAGAGTGTCCTTGTTTATGGAAGAATTTAGATCATACCAGATGTCTATAGTAATGATAGTATATGTATGATGGTGCATTGGACCACATGTTCTTCCCTTGGTGGCATTTGAAACTAAGGTGACCCCATGGGCAGTCATTGCAACTAAATGACCAACCCTTAATAAGCTTCCTTAGTGGGCAATTTATCCTGAATATTTCTACTGGTCACTGCTAGCAGAAACAGACACTGTTCACAGGATAGCTCTTGAAGAACTCATCTGGAAGACATATACCTGTGCTTTTCCACTTTGTTGGATTTGACCCACAGCTCTTGACTCTAATAAACCATAACCATAAATAAAAAAGCTGTGTTCATTCTTAAAATCCTAGCAAAGTTTAGGGGCAGACAATCATCTTGGAGACTTCCCATCCCCCTAGTCCCCTTCACAAACCTTCATTTCCTTTATCTTACGGATAGGCTTAGTGAATGATGATGCCCCTGTAAGAACTGGAGGAAGACACAGGAAAAGGACCAGGTGTTTCTAACCTTGACTGTCCCATGGCTTACATCCTAAGCCACCTTGTTTCTGCAAACTAGAATGCTAAACACAATTCATGAAATATGTAATCATCGTTTCCTTCTGGATTGTGTCAATATTCCCATCATCTGTTTACTGTTTTTATCATTAACTGTAAGATTTTGCATTGTGGGTCCTCTACATTCATTCACAACTTTAAAATGATTTTTTTTCTATTGTATGTCCTCTCTCTCACTCCTGGACCTTGATTGACCTAAAAACAGCAAAGAATTTTAAACAAAAACATTTAGCACCCTTGGTTTCTCTTTGTAGTGTATAATTTTTTTAAATAAAATTACTTAAATTTTTAAACAAATTCCACCGTAACTAGATTTATGCTCTGAAGAGATTTAGGGGGGAGGGAAGGAAGCAGAGGCTTCCTAAACACTTATAAGACATTATGCAGTATAATGCACACTTTACAGATACTGTCACACACAACATGATTGTGAGGAAGGTTGTTATTTTCTTTGTATACACAAAGATTTTCCTAAAAATGTACTACTGTAACTGCTTCAAATCTTCATTTCACCTTAATACAATAAATTGTTACAATAATGTTATTAATTTGTTTATTGATAAATATCTTTTATTGAAATGAAGATTATTTTAATGAAGTAATAAATTCTCCCAATTCTGGTAATGTAGAAGAACATCTGCTAGAAGGATTTCCAGATATTGGGAAAAGTGTTCCATCGATATAGGAAGGCACTATCATCAAGAAAATAAATTGTGTAAAACAGAGTGCTATTATTTCAAACAATATCTCAATAATAAAATTTCGGTGCATCAACTAGCCATATATTCTACCTTTATTATACCACTAAATGCACCTACTGCTTATTAAATTTCTTATTGCTTCTTCATAAACCACAATAGAATCGAATATAATGAAATCAAGTTGAGCTCCTGAGACCCTAAAATAGATTTTTCAGGAGGAAAAGGGAGAGAGGGAAAGGGAGAGAAAGAGAGAGAGAGAGAGAACAATTGTGTTTGGACAAGTTCAGGTCTGGTCTGGACTCATTGTCACAGGGGTGTGTGAAGCTACAAGTTTGAATTTCCCCACTTAGTAGACTCAGCCTCTGTTAGGTTTATTTCATTTAAGTGATGTGTCTTAGGAGTTACCTGGTGAGTCAGAGATCTCCCCTGGGCATTTTGCTAATAAGAACCTCTTTTCTCATCCCCTTACTAATAATAACCTTTCCATCATGAAAGGCTATCTTGTCATCTCCTGAAAGCCTGGGTTATTAGCTAGCTGATTTCTGACAAACCACTTAACAATGCAATAACACAAAGGAGAGAAGAGCCCTTTGTCTGTTGCAGTGGTCCACAGACTTGCTAATGCTGGGACACTTTCGTATAATTCCCCATGTTGTGGTGACCACCCCATCCCCGCCAAAAATTACTTTCATTTCTACTTCATTACTGTAATTTAGCTACTGCTGTGAATTGTAATGTAAACATCTGATTTGAAATTCTAATGAAAGGGTCAATCCAAAGGGGGTTGAGTCACAGGCTGAGACCCACTGATCTGTGGAGAAGTTGACTTGGTACAACTCCAGACTGTGGGACACAGAAGGAGATAAGGAACATGAACAAGAGTGTGGAGTATGGTCTTGGATGCTTATATGCTTGTGTTTATACCCAGCATCCTGATATCACTACAAGAAAATCTACAGGAGCTGGACAGACAACTCAGAAATTGAAAGCACTGGCTGCTCTTCTGCAGGACACTGGTTCAGTTCCCAGCAACCACATGATGGCTCCCAACAATCTATGACTCCAATTTCACAGGATCCAAATCCTGCTTCTGGCTCTGTGGACACAATATGCATGTGGTGCACATAGACTCTAAGGAGAAATACCAAAGAAAAAGATAATGCCTGCAGATGTCTCCAAAGAAAAGTTCTCAACACTTGTAAATTTGAAACAGCTGATTCTTTGTATGCACATTTCAAAAGTTCTTCCCCTCCACAATATCTACATATTCTCCTGGTCTTTTCTGCTCTCTGGGTGCTATTGCATTTTAGAGCTGACTGATATCTGGGACTTTCTTTGTAAGGTAATTTTTGTCACCAGAGTACCCTTGTCCTGCAGCTCAAAGAGAGAAGTAGTCTCCATGTGATTTCTTCCTCTCACATGATTTTCTGCCAATGTTTGAGTGACAAGGGTAGTGTGTTTGACTCATCTCTTCCACCCCAGATATTCTTTCCAAGAGTCCACTGGACCTACAATTCTGTCCAGAATCCCTGTCTCCCTTTTGCCTAATTAGCATCATTCTGTTCTCTGCTAGGACATATCCATCCTTTAATAATCAAGAGGGAAATTGCTTATAAAATAATTTCCACAAGAATCACCTCTTGCTTTGTATAACCTTGATGCAGAAGGATGAGCTTGCTTGATCCTGCCTCAACATGATGTCCCATGCTTTGTTGACTCCCATGGAACATCTGTCTCTTAATAGAAGTGGAGGAGGAGTGGATTGGGAGTGTGTATGGGAGGTGGGGGAGGGAACAAGGGAGGAGAGAAGGGAGGAGAAACTATGGTTGGTATGCAAAATAAAGGAAAAAAATTAATAAAACAAAGAATCACCTATTAGAACATGTGTTTGGAAAACCTGATCTAAGATGGTACCAGATCACAATCACCTCTCTCTCTCTCTCTCTCTCTCTCTCTCTCTCTCTCTCTCTCTCTCTCTCTCTCTTTCTCTCTTTGTCTCTGTCTCTCATATATACACATACACACATACAGAGAGAGAGAGAGAGAGAGAGAGAGAGAGAGAGAGAGAGAGAGACCATGAAATATAGGACACCTAGAATTTCAATCCTAAATATAATTGCACACCAGGATCACACATGTCAGTGAGTGTGTGGTAGGGGGAAGAAGGGTCTAAAATGAAACTCAGTGGCTAAAATGCAAAGTATAAAACAAAGTAAAAAAAATGCACAGGGTAAGAATCTACAATACCTAATTCTTGTGAAGCTCAGGCATCTTCATAAAAGAATGGATGGGAAGATTGGGAGTTCCAGAGGTAGAAGACATCTGTAGATGTCTCTTGAAAATATCATTTGCTAAATATGGCAGGGTACCGCACACATGAATCTAGAGTGCCTGGGCTTGCATGTAAACGACTTGCACAAGATCAAGCAAACTGACATCCCAGCATGTATGTGGGAGGAGGCTCATGAAGTCCAACCCTTATCTGAGAAGCTATTGGATGGGTCCTGGGGGTAGGGAATAACTTTCTTTAGAGATATAGTCCTTGAAATGTTAATCATGATCCAGCAGATAGCCCTACAACTACACACATACTAGAAGAAATAAGTTAATTTAAATGGCTTAAAAACAAAGAGCACATAGAGTTGGGGGGGTAGTGGGAAGAAAAAAGAAGGAATAAATTAAAGAAGGGGGAATGGAGGTGGATTTGATCAAAACATACTGTATAAATGTTTGAAATTATCATAAAACAACAATAAAGTACCAGGGGACTGTGGGTGTCACAATGTATATTAGCCTGATTATTTAAAATATTTTAATATTAAACCCTGTTGTCACCAGTATTATTGTCTCCATAGGACTTGTTAAAAATGTAAATTCTCAAGTTCATCTCTAAATAAATCTGAAACTCTCTAGAAAGAGCCCAGAAATATGAGTTTTAATGAGCTTTGCATCAGATGCTCAATGAAGAATCTGTTAGCAACACATCAAAAATATGAAATATTCTGTGAAAAGGTTTCAATATAAATATATTAAGAGCTTAAGAATGGGAAAGAAGGAAGGATTTGTTGGTAGAAGGAACCAAAGATGTGGAATCCATCCCAAATAGAATTCAAAGGATCAATCATAACCATACCAACAAAGACCACCACCTTTCCAAAATTTTTTAAGGATAGATTTTTTTTTATTTTTAGTTATATATATATTTGTTGGCTTGTGTGTGAGCTTGTTCACATGAGTGACTGTGCAGGAAGAGGCCACAGGCATCAGATCCCCTGGGAGCTATATGTACAGACAGTTGTGAATTGCTCCTCATGGGTGTTGGTAGTTGAACTTGTGTTCTTTCTTAAGCTGGGCCATCTCAACAGCAGCCCTATCCTTCATTAATTTCTAAATAAATGAGAATTAAGCATTTGTTATGTCCTAGGCATAGCTGTAGAGCCCAAGGACATAGCAGTAAGAAAAACATCAGTGTGTTTCATGTTCTTTACTCTTAAGAACCACCTTGGAGTGCAACGGTTGGCTCATGAGTAGGTGTGTGTTTAACTTTATTAGAAATTGCTGAAGTATTTTCCATTGTTGCTGGTCCATTTGCACTCCCACAAGGAGTAATGGGAGTTCTAATCACCCTGCTTTGTGCACAATGGTCTGTATTGTCAGGTATTAAATTTAGCCTCCTAGTGGGTGTGTAGTAGAACCTCTTTGTGGTTTTAATTTGAATTTCCTTGATGACTAATGATACACAGCACTTTTTCGTATGCTTTTTGGATATCAGGTGTCTCCTTATAAGAAATATCTACCAGAGTGCTTTTCCGGTGTTTTAATTGAGCTCTATATCTTTTTATTGAGTGGTAGAATTCATTACTATTTTGGATATGAGTCCTCTGTCAGATTAGGTTGTGGTAGGCTACCAGTAATACAGTTCCAGAAGATCCCACTCTTTTGTCTTTTTGTCTCTGCATAATGTTTCCATTCCCTTGAATTCCAGTGGGACTGTGATTTGGTTTTAATCAGTAGAGGGCAGCATGATGTGTCATTATGATCAACTGGGTTTGGGTGACAACATCTGAACATTTCTGTGTCTCCTGGATTTCAGGAAGAAAGCTGCTGCAGGGGAGACTCACATGCAAAAATCTAGAGATGACTGACTGCCCTAAATGAACAATTGTTGAAAAGCTCAGGTCTGTAAAGTACCAAGTGAAGGCTAAGCTTTCAGACGGTTTTCTGCCTTTCATGGAAATTCTGGCTTGTTCTTGGTAAGAAGTTCTATAGTAGAAGAAAGGACAAAGTCCTGCATCAAAGGAAAATAAGCTGAGAGTTTCTGCCATCTTTACGGGCAGCACACATAAAAAAACATATAAAACCAATATATTTACCTAAGTTACAAATAGTCCTTCTGATATACATACAGAAACACCCCAAGGTGGCCCTAATTTGTATTTCCTTGATGATGTTTTTGACATAAGTTGGGATATTGAATACATTTTGTGTGAAGTGTTTGTTTAAACATTTTGCCCATCTTTTTAATTAAATAGTATGTCTTTATTGGATTGTGGGATACCTCAAATAAATTCTAGTTATTGTTTACTTTTAAAATTAACACAATAAAACTGCTTGTACCAGAAAATAGCTGACATTTTCACCTTTTTCTGGTTATCTTTTTAAAAATTATATGTAGTATATTTGTATGCAGGTAGTGGATTGGTACACGTGAGTTCAGGTGCTTGCAGTGGCCAGAAGAGAGTGTCAGATTCTCTGGGGCTGGAATTACAAACAACTGTGGGCTAGGAACTGCATTCCAGTCTTCTGCTGGAGTGTAGCAAGCTCCGTTAACTACTGAAGCATCTTTGCTGCCCTCCAAGTTACTTTTTGGTCAAGTGGCAAAATAAAGCCTGAAATGACCTTGACAACCCAAAGTAAGGTTTGAGGGAGGATCTAGAAGGAGACCATCTGGTTTTGGTTTGTTTGTTCGATTGATTGTCTGTTTATTTTGTAAGACTTGGTCTCTTCTTCTATCCCAAGCCAGTCTTGAACTCTCCTTGAAAAGAATCCCCTGCTTCCATTTCCTGATGCTAGGACTATAAAAATAACATGCATCACCACATCTAGTCTAATTTGGTGTTGTATATGAAACCAAACTGGTGTTATGTCTGCTAGACAAGCACTCTCCTCACCGAGATCCATCCTCAGCTCCACGTTTTGGTTTTATCTAGAAAAGAGTGTGTTAGTTGCTTCTCTAGTTGTTGTGATAGAGTCAGTTTAAGGGAGGGCAGGTTTACTTTGGCCCATGGTTTCATTGTAGTGAAGGTGTGGTGGCTAGGACTGGCTCCTGTCCGTAGAGGTGGGAGCTTGTTACCTCCAGTTCTCCCATGGAATCTGCCAAGAAGAAAAGATGAGAATGGCAGCCAACAGGACTATGCACATGAAAGACCCACCTCCAGTGACCCATCACTGCCATGCATACCTCTCACCCCAAAGGCTCCAAAGCTTTCCAAAACAGCAACACTGGCTGGTGACCAAATGTTCAAACTTGTGATCCTGTGAGGTCATTTCACATTAGAGCCATATAAGCTAGTGTCCAGGATTTGGCTGTAAGGTAAGAGGAAAAAGGAAAGAGCATCCAAGCTGATTCCTAAATTCTGACTTTTGCAAACCAAGGTCTAGACTTTCGACTCCTGAGAACTGCTAATGCATTGGCTTTATAATGAGACATTTGCCATGGTCTCCACCATTCCTTTTTGCTTCTGGAAAACAAGGACAAATGCCAGTTGCTAATTTTCATCATTTCCATATGCTTAAAATGTATGACTCATTTACTTTGTCAACCTGACTCCCAGGGATCTTTGACTTTGCAGTACTGGCTGCAGAGAAAAAGGGCCCCTACATTCAGAGGTATGAGACAAACCCTCTAGCCTCAACAATGCTCGGTAAGTTCCACTTATTTCTCAGACTAGGTATTCCTGAATCAAGTGCTAGTCTTGCAAGGTGTAGAAAGGACTAAATAAATACTAGGAATAATATTTAGCCATTTTCCCATACCTGAGACAACTCTATGGTTCTACTAATTTTTATTCTCATGGATTAATAAAATTCCTATCCCTATTATTTCTTTCATGCAATCCTTTTTCTACTCAATCTTTCCACTTCTTGGACCTATCTACTCATCTGCTTGGGTCACATAATAAAATAACATGTTTTAGTTTCATTTTGCAATGACACTTGCACTTGGCTCCACACTTGCCAAATCCTCTTTTGTCTCCAACTACTCCTGATACTGACTGTGTTATGACTTTCACCGTGTGAACTCTGGCATGGCTCACTCTTTTACAGTTCCAAACATTCTTCGGTGTTTTTGAATAGTTTCATATATTTTACAAACAATATTAACTTTCAGGGCAGAGGATGGGCTACTTTTATTATGAACCCTTTCTACACACACACACACACACACACACACACACACACACACACACACAATATCACATTGCTAGCAGACCAAATACAGAGTTGCCTCTCAGGATTTACTAATATGAATTACAGAATGATTTTACAGCACTGTAGAACTGTTTCTGAAATGCTAAAGAAAGCACTGGACACAATTTCACTTTAGTCAAGGCAGCATGTCTACATACTCTTGTAAAGGACAAAAGTAAAATTGTATTCTTAAGTTTCCTGGAACATAAAAAGTGTCTATCAAGATGTTTGATTATGAGCCAGCAAATGTCTGGAACTATCCTAATGCTGGTAAATATCCAATCAATATGAGATCCTTTGCTTTTTCAACACATTTATTGAGATAAAATAAGTTTAAGTTTGATAAATAAATAATATTATATCACTGAAATGTCAGGAAATGTTCATCACCACCACCTGTGATTCTGAGAAAAAAAAGATTCTTCCTATGTTTTGGACTTTGGCTGTCAGATCTTATTCCTGTCCCTAGTCTCAGAGACTCTCTAAGTTACTTTCTATCTCTAAATTTTCTACTTAAAAAATTATCTTGTATTTGAAATGGGGGTTGGGTAGATATGGCATACCTTTCTTAAGTCCACTCTTACCTTAATTTGTGGTCATAAGATGTAAGATTTCTGTAGAAGTTAGGTAACAGTGAATCCATCTGGATAAATCCTAAAATTGACACAGTGTAACCAGCTGTCATGCCTACAGAACAGCTTTTGTTTTTTTCTAGGAAATGTCTTATGCGCCTCAAACTCATCCTGGCACACAGAGGATGAGAAATTATTTCCAAATATTATTGTGTTCAATCACTTTTATCATGGGAACAAAAGGACTGGAGAAACGAGTTCCTGTATATTAAGATTTCCTTCAGACAGCACTCCCATGGGAAACCTTCATTTGACCTGACCTACATAATTGCAGAATTGCTTTTCAAGATTAGTCAGTTACATGCATTTTTCTGGTAAGCAAAACAGCAAAAAAAAAAAAACCTCTTAATATGTATTTTTCTTCTACAAGTATAAGTCTATAACAAGAATATCATCATTTTATTTCTTTTAAAATCAACATGTGTGGAAGTGTGGGTGAGTTTGGGTATGAGTGGATTTGTCTGATGTATGCATGGACAATGTATATGCATACATCATGTACATGGAGGTCAGAGAATCACCTGTGTCAGTTCTTACCTTCTACCTTGCTTGAAACAAGGTTTCATTATTCCATAGTGTATATGCCAGATTCCTCTCTCCTTACCTTAGACCTGCTGGACTTGCAGATGTATGTTATCCACCAAGCATTCTGATGGGTCTTAGAAATTTAAACTGAGATCCTCAGGCCTGGGCAACACCAAGTTCTTACTCACTGAATCATCTCTCTAGCTCTGCATAATTTTATTGTTTTCCACTGAGCACCATTTCTTTGACCAGTTATACCTCTTAAAGTAATGGCAAACTTGATATAATATGGTTATACCAAATGACATATTTGAAAGAAATGATCAGGCTTTAAACCTAAAGCAGGGGCAAGGGTGGAGGTACTGGGTATCAGAGAGTTGTGCGGTTGGGTGTCATTTAATTCTTTAAAGAAAGGATTTACCACGTGGCACTGTAAGAGAGATAACATGCTTCAAAAAATGCAAAATTTTATGATGGGAATGAATGTTTGCAGCAGGAATGGTAGGCCAGTCACTTCGTTATTCAGCATTTTCTGAGAAGCATGCCACAGCCTATCATTTTTAAGCTGCTTCCATTGGCAATGTGGATATCACTGTCATCTCTAAGATGTTTTGCAAATATTTATGTCCTTGGCCAAGCCACAAATTCAATTTGTGCCCAGTTAAATCCTCATAAAAATAGTGTCCTTGACAGACGATTGTTTTTTCCTTCCCAAGCTCAGAGAAGTGCCAGACTAGGCTATTTTCACTTTGGGTAGGAAATGTTCCATTTAGACTGACGCATGATGATGTGGTAAATACCCTGGTGTTCTATTCTTGACACTCAGCTGAACTTTGGAATTAGAAAAGTGACGTGATTATTGAATAGAAACAGTGATGTTTTAATATCTCTCAGCATGTCACAGGCAAGATACTAAAAATAGTACATGTATTTGCTATAGTAATGCGTAGTTGGACTGGTAATTTCATACTTGGTAAAGTTTAATGATCAACTTATAAACTCTAAGTGGCAACTTTGCCCTTTATCATCTGGGACCATTTTCTATTGCAAACAAACTCTGCACTTCAGTTGGATGCATCCACTTGAATGCAATATAATAGAAATTTACTTTTAACTATAAATATTCTTGTGTGTCTGTGTGGAGGTGTGTGTGTTCAGTGTCCATGTAGAGGCCAGAAGAGGGGAGAAGATTCCTCTGGAGTGAGATTTAAAGTCAATCATAAGCCAAATGATTTGGGTGTTGAGGACCAAACCCTGGTCCTTCACAAGAGTCATTAGGGCCATTAATTGTTGATCTCTCCAGCTCTTATTCTAAATATTTTTGAACTTTGGCTTTATTAATACTACATAAATCTTTGTGTATTTTAAAAATATTTTCTGGATTCTTAGCCACAAAATTAGCTTCTGCTATCTATAATTTGTCTTATAAAAGTGTTACAAATTTTGTGGAGAAAGGCCACCAATAAAGGATATTAGTATAAGGTATTAATTATCTAATGTGTATTAATATATAAACCCATAACCTTATAAACACCATATTTTGAGACACCCATGTATAGAGAGCAAATTAGAAAGGAATCCTAGTGTATTTTATAAAAACAAAACAGTAATATTTAAGGTAAAATGTCTATGAAGTACATCAGAATAGAATGAGATGAAAGCAGCACCTCACACACTTGTGATGATTGTAGAAGTGATATTTTATTGCACAGTGAAAAGTCAACAAACAAGACTAAATTGGAATGTCTCAGGATGGATGGGCTGCACTTATTACAGACTCACTCACATGCTTTTCTACTTTGTCATTCTTTACCCCAAATGTATACTGTATGTGCCGTACTAACCTTTTGTTTTGATCTCTACACACACACAACAAGATCTCTGAGGGCTGTGTTTGGAATCTTCATCACCTGTATCAGGCTTATTACCTTCGTATATTTGAAAGCTATCCTTAAAGCCACTATGCCATCCCACATGACAAAGAAACCAGGACAGTCACCCAGGGACATGATTTGCAACACCATTGTACTCCTTCTCAAAGAGGGATAAGTAGATTACATCTGTAAAGGGCCAGGTGAAAACTATTGTTGACAGGTGTGTGTGCCCTGCACATCCTCTTCCAAACACCAAATTTGCTGTTGTCTAGCAAAATGCCCATAGCAAAGATAGCCACAGACAGGTAGAGAAACTTTACAACTCACAAAGCTTGCCCTGTGGGTATATGGTACATCTCCCTCAGCTTTAGAATGCAGTAACTTATTGTTCTTGGTAGAACTTCCACTTCTGCTTTGTGGTTACATTAAGGCATCGGCTATAATACCAAATGATGAAGATTTTCACAGAGCCCTGGATGATCTTGATCGCATAGACTGGGCTCTTCTACATTGCCCCTTCTATTGCATGCTTAGCTCTCTTGGTCCAGCCCTGCCAGACCAGAAGATATGTTGACTATCCTTCATGAATGTCTTTTTTTTTTACCTCTCTAGATGAATTCTCCAATTCTGGTCCATAACAACTGATGTCATGAACAATCACAAATGCATTGTTTTCTTCCCCCGAAGGTCTTCTGTTTCCTTTTCAGTAGGGACATTGTCTTTAGTTGCTTGGAGTGGACAAACTGTGTGAGACTTCACACATAGGTTTGTTTTCAGAACAGCCAGTCTGTGGCTACATGGTTTGTATTTTTAATAGTTGGGTGGACTCTACCACAGAGCTTGGATTTTTAAAAATTAAAGGCTTGCATTTGGTACTTTCAGGGGATTTGTGTCATGCAAAGCGAGAAGGGATGATTCAGATAGGAGACATATCCATCTTCTCAGTAGTCACTTACTTGGCATAGTGTTTGAATACAACACTCAGAAAGAGAATAATGATGGCCCAGCATGCCATATGTCTACGTGACCAAAGGATTCGGACAACTACATATCCAGAGGTTGTATCAACAGTTCTTGGTAAGTATGAGTCTTGTTCTGGGAGGGGTTCCTGGCAGAGCTTTACCACTCAGCTTTTTGTGCAGACCCCATTTCTCATCTTAAATCAGCCCACTATACACACCACTTGCCGTAATAAGCACCAAACCCACATGCTGGGTTTCAAAAGAAAGAAAAAACCTACGTTAACTGTTAAAACTTTCCTGAAATCTACTCATGGGAACTGCACACATATGGTGTCGTAATTTTTTTTGAAGTAAGACATTTGTAGAATTTAAGAAATTGTTAAAGTGTGTTAGGTTCCAGAAACTTTTAAAAACTGAAATCCAAAACAGATAAATTATTTTTATTAGTTTCAGGAAAAGTCAGCTCAGAGAGAAAATTTTAGATGGAAAACAACTTTTCAAAAGAACTTTATCTCGTCTGCAAAAATATTCAAAAGTAGGGACTTTGAGAAGAATTGCTTTATAAAGCAGAGTCTTCAAAGACAGGATTAGGTTTGTTTTTTACATATTATTGCCTTCTTAATTTGTGATTTCTTGTTATTCAATGGATAGGATGAAGGTCTTTGATAGACCCAAATGCTGGCACCATCATATTTGATGTTTTTGTCTTCAGAATTCTGATCAATGATTATCTACTGTTGGGATGGAGAGATGGCTCAGTACTTAATTAAATGCACATACTGCTATTGCAGAGAATCCAAATTTAGTTTTCAGAAACCTTCCAAGGGCTCTGACACCCTTTTTCCAGTGTACACATTCACCTGCATGCATGTGCAAATATCCATAACACACTCACACATACACATACACACCTACCTTTACAAAAATTATTTTACATTATTAAAATAAAAATTAATCAATTAGTTAAAGTAAACAAATATACTTTTTAATAGCAAACCCAACCAAATGTAACAGAACATGTCATGGCATTTTATTTTTAAAAATCCACTCTAAATTCTGTTTTGCGATAATAGTTTTGTAGTACAGAACCAGTTTTTTTTTAAAGGAAATCTCTTGACAATTACTTTGTTTTCTACTTTCTACAAATTGTTTTCTAGTTTTGTGCTTCTTTTCAAAGATTTATCCACCCCACACCCGTTTCTTCCAGTGACTTTGGTTTTGCCTCAAAAGATACAAATCGTTATCATGTACACGGCTCACAAATATTCCTTGGCAAAGTAATTAATTTTGACTTTATTCTGATGATGTGTCACTTTTAGATAATTTAGAGAATTGTATAAAAAGAAAAAGGGTCAGTTCTTTTTTTTCTGCACTATGGCTCAGTGTGTTCTTGAATCACTCAACTGAAGTAAAAAGAAACAAATCATTTTAATGACATTGTTGGAACAGCACACAGCCCATTTCCTTCTAAAATGTGCTAAGGATGAAATGAATGGACTTAAATTTCAGTAATCTGAATATCTACTCAGTCTGCTTATTTGAGTTTTACTAATTTTAAGAGGTTATAATTTTAGAGCAAATCTAGTCTCACTGCAAAACTGAGATTCCCCTAAGTAGCTCCTACCCTTCTATGCATAGCCTCGTCCGTTCTCAACATTCCTCATTGGAGTGTTTTGTTTCTTACAAGTAATGAACCCATTCATGATTAATGTGAAAATCTACAGCTTACATCACAACTCATTTTGGATGTTGTATATTCTATAGATCTGGACAAATGTGTAGTGGCAAGTATCTACTACTACAGTGTCATAGGAGAAATCATCCATTGTGCTCTGCCTGTTCATACCTCGTCCAAGGCCTTAGCAAAATCTAATCTATTTTTCTGATTTCAATGACCTCAAGTGTACCAGTATTTAGAAAGTATATAAAATAACATATTAATTTTGGCACTTTATGTCTACAAAACCTTTGATTATATTTATTCCCTCATTACCTGTTCTTAAACTGTGCTTTCTCCTGATAAAGATCTGCTTCCTACTCCTAGGTCTTCCTCGCCCTAGACCTCTTCGTCTCCTCCTCTTCCCCACCCCTTCCCTCCTCTCTTCTTCCCCCTCCCCATTTCTTTTCCACTCTCTTCTCCTTCCTGCTCCTCTCTCTTATCCCCATCTCTTCTCTGCCCCTTCTCTTTCTCTCATTCCTTTCTCTTCCTCTTCCCTCTCCTCCTCCTCCATCTTTAATCTACTTTCCTACCTCTACCTATTGCTTCTCTATCATAATGGAACCTTTCCTGAGATGACCACCTCCTTGTTTACTATGTCCCCAAACCACTCATCTGACCTTTTTTGTTTGTTAACAGATCTGGTTAGGCCCTGTAATTTGCTTGCCCATGACTATTGAACTCACTGAATGCATTTAATGCTCTCTTGCTCCTGCCCTGCTACCCAGGAAACTCTAAGCATTAGAGTCAGAGAGACACCAGTAGAATTTCTCCTGTTCACTACAGACTCTTTCCTCTAACTAATCCTTTCCAGTCTTGGGGATATAAAAATAATCTCTGTGTAGATGAGTTTTAAATTTATAGCTCTTATCCTGAACCCTTTCTGAACTCTTGGCTCATAAATACAAGTGTAAAACTTAGAATTCATCAAACAAAACAATTCACTCGTAAATCTTGTTGCTCACACACTCCTATCCACACTCTTCCTGCCCTGCTCTGAAGTTCATACTCTTCAGAAAAAGTCACCTCTCTCCATCTACTGGCTTAAGGTCTCAGAATCAACCTTCATTTCTTTGTTGCCCTCTGTTCTCAACAGCTGAGTCAACAGTCACCTCTTACATCTCTCTCTTTAAAAATTCCCAAACCTACTCATTGCCATCTTCCTTCTGAGCACTCATCACAACTCACCTAAGCTGCTACTGTTGCCCACTGGCTTTGACTCTTTCTTATTCTGTTTCTCCTTGGTGCACTTGTTACTAGGTGGATATTTCTCCACCACCCTTGTCTTGAAGGAAAGACTCCAACCAAGAGACCCAGACAGTTTAACTAATGCTTTACCCAGTAAAGCAAACTGTACTCTTCAGAGAAAGACTAGAAATATTGGAGCAGATTATCTTAAAAGGCTTAGCAATATGTTTGACTCCACATTGTGGATTTCAAACAAGATTTTGATAAATATCTATAAGATGAGTTGTATATTCATGAGATTAGGTGATTCTTTTTTTCATCTCCCAAATCATGGTGGTACAGATCTCCCTTCTACATTGTTCCCTGCCATGACCCTCTAAGAAAGCCACAAGTTGGACAGAGTCAGACTTATGCTACTTCATTAGTATCATGTTTGACAGTTGAGATAAAGCTAATATCTTAGGTCTTAGTGTCTGATAAAGTGGAAAGAACCTAACTTGGTTCAGGGGCAATTAAGACAAAGGAATGTTCTGATCTGTGGTGCACAGGGCTACTAAGACATTGTTAAAATAGACTCATTTGCCTCATACCTAACTCCTTCCCTAGCTAGGAGACATAGTTATAAAGGTACAACTCTACATCTCCATTTGCCCCTTGACTTACTTCTTGACTACCTGATCACATATTCTTTATACTCAGGCAGAGTCTCACATCATGATGCAAGAATTACTTTCTCTGCCTCAGTTTTGCTAAGGCATCAGTATCAGGCACAAAAGTGAGTATGCACAAACTTCCACATTCAGTTTTCAAAACAAATCTGCATCAAGCAATTCCAGAGAACCTGAGCACAATTTGATAAAAATACCAAAAGAAGCTTGGAATGAAAAGCTATATAAAAGGTTATCTTTTTCCATTTTCCTGTAGAATTTGCATTATGGTGAGCTATAACTAAAAGAACTTGGATATGTAGTTCTCAATGCCCCCAGGCCCTGCCAGAATGCTTAAATTTATCAGAAAGAAAAAAACAAAAGTAATTTGTAAGGGAAAGTTCCTGTTTAATCCTACTTAAGACCCTCAAGGATGCAAAGCCATCCACCCAACTCTCATCATCTGCAGAAGCACTGTAGAGGGCAGTGGTCTGTGAGGCTAAAGATCGGCATTCTGATGATTTTACAATGTAAACAGGCTTTTTAGATGGCAGAGCCTTACTGGAGAAACAGAAATGAACAGTAAACCAATGTTGGTGTCAAGAACAATGTGATATCTATCTGTCTATCTATCTATCTATATCTATTTATCCATCTCTATCAATCATCTATCTATCTGTCTTTCTGTCTCTCTGTTTGTTTGTTGGTGTGAACCAGAGCTGGTGACATGGCTAAGTGAGTAAAATCACTTTTAACCAAGCTTGACAACCTATAAGGTCAGCAGAGTCCACATTATAAAAGAAAAGAGCCAATTTTAATATATCACCCTCTGACATTTACATGTGCACCTTGGTATGCATGCACTCAGACACATATGCATGTTATATACACACAAGAACACATAAGCGCAAAAAAATGAACATGAAATAAAGACTCAAGTAAGTAAATAAAATGTAAATCAATGTTTAGCTTGATGGCATATGCCTGTGATCCTAGAACTAGGGAGAGTAAACCAGGAGGACTGCAGGATCTAGGAATATCCATACTACACAAAAAGACATTGTCTCAAATTCTAAAAGTTAATAATATAATAAATCAATAAAAATATAAATGTGATATCATCTTTTCTCCCTGATCTCACTAATACTTCTCAGGTCATGTAGAATCCAACATTCTACAACATTCAGGATCATCAATTTTCTGCTTGTTCTGCTTGACTCCTTTTATTTTCTTCTTTGCTGACTCACAGAAGTTTGCCTTCTTTCAGAACTTATGCATATCCACCTTGTTTTTCCTCTGTTTTTTGTTTGTTTGTTTGGTTGGTTGGTTGGTTGGTTGGTTTTTTCCTACTTTGAAGTCTGTTTTCCTTAGATAATTTCAATTCTGGTCATCTTGTTTCTTTCAGAACTATGAACAAGGTCTTCCTAGACAGCACTATCTGATTATCAATAACCCACTATTCTGACATTAGTATCAGGTCCCTTCATGGTTCTCTCATTACTACCTATAATTACATAGTCTATTATGGGATTTGGTTGCCTGCATGTCCCGTCTTTACAAAACAGGCCCTCAGAGACTCATTCCCTTTGCGCTGTCTCAGGCTATGTAGCTTGTGTCTCAAAGACTGATGTCTGCATCTACTGATAAATGTCTCTGATTCCACAGCACTCAGACTATTCCAGTAACCTGCAGGACAGCAGAAAGACAGAAGTAGCTGATCATTATGCTCAAATGCAATGGGAACACATATCTTGCCTTATTCTATGCAATGATCTCTACACCTAGAAAAAAAAGTGTCTGGTGCACAGTAGATACTCAGTAACTCTTTGTGACAGAAACTATTCAGTACTAAGAACTGAATAATCAGATCAACGTCTTAAGTCAAAGTTATAACCAAACATCTTTTCTTATTCTTGTTTGTTGTAAGAAGTTTCTGGCCTGGACTCCCCCCACAAAAAAATTACCCACAGCTGCTTCGTCCCAAATAATCACACGAAGGCTTATATTAATTACATGTTGCTTAGGCATATTGCTAGCTAGCTCTTGAATCTCAACTCAACCCATTTCTGTTAATCTCTCCTGCCATGTGGCCCATGGCTTACCTGAATTCCTTTACATCTGTCTTCTCAGCAGCAGTTCACATGGACTTTGTATAAAAAGAGATTAGAGTCGAAGCCCCAACTCCCTATCCAACCTCATTTTAGTTCTTTTAAAATCAATATTATATTTTATATCTTTGTGAATTGAGTCAGCCTTACTACTACATACCTTCTGTCTCCTTGTTTAGCTTTACACTATATACTTAAGTTATGTAGTGAGATTATGCTAGTAATGTAAATATTTGTCTTGCCTATAGATTTCATAAAAAGTAATTGGCCAAAGACAAACAAAAAGTGTGGGCAGGGCTACAAGGCTAGAAAAAAACTATAAATACAAACAAAAACAAAACAAAACAAAAAAAACAAAGACAGATGCCAGAGAGAGCTGCCACAGAGAGACAAAGAGATGATAACAGACACAGACGAAAGAAGCTGAAATGCTGCTCTGAGAACAGGTACCGAGCCTCGTGGCTGAACAAGATGGGTTGAGTTCAGATGAAGGAGTTAGCAAATTATATGCCTGGGCCCTAGGTCAATCAGCATAAAAGCAATATAAGCCTATATGTGATTATTTGAGGCAAAGCAGGGCTGAGAGTGAGCCTAAACCTTTGGTCCAAGCCCGGAAGATGCAGGCCAAAATCATTTACAACAAAGTTATGTCCATATTTCAGTGTATTTAAAAATTTCATCTGTTTAATGTTGATTAATATTCCATTGGTTGTACATAGTGCACTTTAGTTATTCAGTCATAGGCAATGAACATTTGAGGTAGCCCAGTGTTTTAGATATTATGAATAATAGCACTATAAATATTGGAAAGCAAATAGATCTCGTTATATAGCAAAGGATAAGTTTGCTGAATACTATGTTAAGTATATTTTAACTTACACTTATGAGACATCATACTACCTTTTACAAGTTGACTTTTAACAATCAATATTAACTATATAAATAAATGTAGTTTATTTTGAATAAATTCTTGGCTCAGTTGTCTAATTTGTATGACTTTCAATTCTCATGTAAAACAGGACTCAAATTATGGGGTTACTTACAGAATTATTGTAAAGGAATGATGTGATAAGTATTATGGTTTGAATGTGCAATATCCTCTACAAATGCATGTGTTATAACTAGTCCTCAGAGAGTGATGTTACTCATGAAGCTATAGAATTCTAAGCAGATGAGTTCTATCCATAGAAAGCAGAAGGCCTGTGAGCATGAATCTTACAGATCTACTCCAATTCCAACTCAAGAACTCTCTACTTCAAGGTCAGTGTCTTGTCATGAACAAATGATACAAGATCTCCTGCCATAGATAGAATCCTCCCCCATAACTTTCCCACCCTGATGAACTATAGATCCAAAAGCAAAAATAAATTCTTTCTCCTTGAAAGTATTTCTATCAGATATTTAGCCACAGTGCTGAGAAAAATAACTTATATAATAATATAACATTGTAGTCTCTATTACTTGAGCTTATAAAAGACTAAATCTGAAAAGTAGAGTGCCTGTAGCTAGTGACCAGCTTACGAGAAATAAAATGCCGTTTTATTTTCCAAGAGATACTGTTCTAGGCCAAATTCATGACTCAGCTTTTTCTTTGCCTTTTAACTGCCAAATAATACTATGGACATATGTGGGGTATATTGTAACATACTAATATATGAAATCACACAGAATGAAATAAAATAAATTCATTTACATATGCACCCCCCACTCTCTTGTGACAAGAACATGTAAGTATTTTTTTAAGATTGAAATATGTTTTGTTTAATTCAATTTGAGGGCTGGCGAGATGGCTTAGTGGTTAAGACTACTGGCTGCTCTTACAAAGGATCCAAGTTCAGTTTCCAGCAGTCACATGACAGCTCACAACCATCATTCACTCCAGTTCCAAGTGAATAAAAGCTTTATCTGGGCTCTGTGAACACTGCATACAAGTGGTCCACTTACAAATATATAGGTAAAATACCCATAAACATAAAATAAATCTTTAAAAATAAGTAAATAAAAATGAGTCTTATGATTTCCATCCATTATGTGAACAAGCCTTATCCAAACACGTGAAGCTTGAACAAGTTTACCCTCTTCACACCAGATCCACCAACAGGCTTGTTCCTGACTTTATCCATAACATAAGCTTTGCAAAGTACCCCACTTGTGAGCCCACAATGAATATTCAGGATTGCCAGCTTCCATAATTGTTTGTAACAATTCCTTCTGGTCTCTTCATACACATAAACACAAGCACATTGAAAATCCCATCAGTTAATTATCTCCAGAGAACCTTAGCAAACTATTTATTAAATTTAAACATGATTACCTCATATAGTGCTCTTGTATTTTCATTAAATTATAATGAGTCTGCATCAGATACATTTGTGATAAAGAAGCCAGTAAAAATAATACATCATAGTGAAAAGAAACAACAATTACTGGTCTTGAGATATATTCATTTTTGTTATTTCAAAATAGACAATGTATTTTTATTAGCGATGGTCACTACATTCTTTATTTAGAGCATAGACAACCTATTACTTATTAGTCATGGTCACCACATCTTTGATTTAAAGCACTGAAAAGTTTTTCTTCATCTAATTAAAGCTTTCATATCTTTTGAACAATCTCCCTCTCTTCCCCATTCTTCCCTCATGTCCTTTCTACTTGAAGGCTACCTTCTGAATGCACTTTATAACTTAATGAACAGACTATAAGAAAAGACTACAATGTTATATTATTATATAAGTTATTTTTCTCATCACTGTGGTTAAATATCTGATAGAAATACTTTCAAGGAGAAAGAATTTATTTTTTCCTGAGAGAACTGGTAATGAGCTAATAAGTCAACACATGATGTAAATCGATTGTAAAGAGCAAGGCACAAGAAAAGTAGCTTTACCAGTGAGCTGTTGATCTGATGATCCCATCATCCTTCTGCTTAATTCCAAGGTAAACTCTCTAATGGGAATAATCAAGATGAATAGATGTCTCACATTGACCTGAATAAGGCATCCTTCCATATTTTAAACTGCGATCACTGATTGCATCAAATTATATTGAGAATCAGACAATGTGCCAGTAATGAGCTGCCTAAGGAGGAAATCCTAGTTCATATGACTCACTGTTTTGAGCAAATATTAGCATTGGCTACCCAATATTTCTTTTGATAGCACTTTTCCAGATCCCTGAAAAGTTACATAATACTTAAAAGTAGCCAGGACATGAAGAACAAACTACCAATAGTGTTTGGATGGCTAGTTTCATTACCAAAAGCTTCCGTCTGCTAGGTATGTCTCAGAACATAGAAGAAAATATTTTTCAAACATCATAACTAGCAAATTTTATTCTGAGAAGTGCTGAGCTCAGAAATGGTCTACACAATCTTTCCTCCTGTCAACCAGCTTGAAGGATGCTCAGATGGTGCTTGCTCAGGGTCCAGAGAAGATGAGTTTTGAAAATAGTAAAAGAAAAAAACCTTTCCTTTTCACATGAATATATGCATACTCAGAGATGATAAATGCAGATACTAGAAATTTGATCAATTCAAATTTTCTAAGAATTACAAGATAATAATGACAATACAGCTATGCATCCTGATGCTGAAGTGAAATAATGGTTGCTTGACCTTTAAGGTGGACTAAACCAGAAATGTTATGCACTAAGTTCTCCCCAGACTTTAACCTCACAGCCCTTCATTTTCTATGAAAGGACAATTTTAGCTTTATGTCTAAGAGCACATAATAAAACAGAAAGGAAAAGTATCACTCTTCTGGATTCCATTCTAAATGTAAGGTTTTCATAAATACTGGTATTTCAATTACTTGATGTACCTTGGGAAGACATTATAACCATTCATGGGTATTGCTCACTGAATGATGTGTCCGGCCACAGGACCCTGGAACTCCACCTTTGTTACGATTGTTGTATTGTTCAGAAATTTTATTAGGTCATGACTATTTGAAGCATAAGCTGAAACTCTAGGACCCCGTATTGATTGCTTCACCCTAAGTAAGTAGGCACAGATGCCCATAATAATAGGACAGAGGCTTTCTAGGGGACAGTGAAGAAGGGTGAGTTAATCATAGGAGGGAACAAAAGATTAGGGTAACATAAATTACCAAAGGAATGCGCATAAAAGCCAGGTGATGAAAAAACATAAATTATGCATATATGCATATATGCAATAATACACAGAGTAAAGTAAATCATTGTATGTTGTCACTGGTATATGTTTGTGCCTGTGAGAGACAATTCTGGAGGAAATCACTTGATATAGACCTATGAAGACATACTTTATAAGATAAAGTAAAAAGTTAGGAGAAAAAAATAGAGATTTACCAGGTTATGCTCTGACTCCGCTTAGTACACCGCGGATCCTTCTAGATTTCTAGTTCTAAAATATTGATTTGGATAGCTCTCATCACTTCTCTGTCTCTCTTCTCATGGTCAGCCCCTTCCTGAGGCTCAAAGAGCTAATCAGTTACTACCTCCTATACTTATCTTATCTGGCCTTCCTAATTTCCTCCATTTGGAGATGTCTGCTGGGTTTTGCTGAAATCTCTCTGTCTGGGAACATAAGGAGATTATACTGAGTTACTGAGTTTCCTTGATCTCCTCTGCTTCCCCTTGTTGAAGGCATGCCTGTGTTTACTGTGCCAGATAAGGGGCGCAGACAAGGCAAGCAGAGAGCCTTAGAGGCAACAAAGGATTTGGAGATTTCTGTTGTGTGTATTGGAAGTGACAAGAGAATTCCACCTGAGAAAACTATAAAGGGCCCTTCCCCTGTAGTTCCTATACCCAATTTTGAAAGCTCAAAACTCTGATGTCTGAGGGTGGAACCAGATCCAAGCCCTTTTAAAGAGTAGTGATTAATTAAAGTGCTTCTGACAGCTAAATAAATATTTTCTAAATAAAAATATGCTGCCTGCCTTAAATGGAGTATCAGAACCATTTTTAGAAAAGAGGATTGCTACTCTGGAATGCTTTTGCCACCAAGTTCTGTTCTTGGTAGAAACTGCTATTTTCCTGAGAGTGGCCAGCTGGAAACCCCACCACACAGAAATAAGTGGCAATTTGGTTAAGCCAGGAGAGACCCAAAGCTTTCAGAAACAGTGGGCTAGTGAGCTAGCAAGCAACATGATGTCAAAGAACTATATTGTAAGAGCTTATAAAAGTAGGAATAATCTCACAGTCAGAGCTTATTGGGTAAGGAGAGAAGGGCAGAGAGAGAGAGAGAGCCTCAGACAAGGAGAGAAAATCATCGTTCTGTCACCAACCTAGGAATGGTGAGTGACGCAGAAACAACAACACATAAGTCAATGTGGCAGAATCTGATGTTCCTCGCAAGAAGGAAAAGAAAGAGAGAGGAATCAGGAGAAGGAAGCTATCATGTAGAGTAGATGATAACTGAAGAATATATTTCTCAAAATTATAAATAACACACATTGTCTGGATACTTAGAAAGCAGAACAGGCAGGGGAAGGAGAGAGAAGATGCACAGCACACATTTTTGCAACTATACATTTTTGTCATATTTATATGTGTATAAATATAAACACATTTAAGTATGTAAGTACATATATATGTCAGAGATATGTACAATAACAGATTTCTTGAAATTTAAGGTAAAAAACAGTGTACTATTTTCAAGGGGAATATCTGTATGTGTGTGAAAATGTTGCCTAGTTTGTTAGTGTGGAAAGAAAAGAAACTTTGGCTTAAACCTCACATGAAGATCCTATCATCTTTGAGACAGTCATACTAGAACACAGAGAAATGTCCAGACTTTCATTGCCATGGTCTTACTAAAGTAGCTATGTCTTTTAAAAATATTTATTTAAAAAGACTTTATTTATATTCCACCAGTGCATTCCTAATAATGCAAGTTCAAAAGCTGAAAGGCCTCTTCACTTTTTTGCTCATCTGAACTATGGCCCTTTGGCTTATTAATGCCTTGCTATCGATGCATGAGACTAAGTCTTTGTACCAGGTACACTAATAAAACCATTTTTTACCAAGCACATCTTCATTGTGGGGGGGCTCTGAAAATATTTCCATGCTACAGTTGTGAATGGAAAATAATTGCAGTAATAATAGAAATAAGACTTGCTCAGAAGCATCCGATGGCTTTTAATAATCCCGTAGACAGCCTAGATTTGAGGTCATGCTTTAACAAGTGGTTTTATTTTTCCCTTGAGAAAATGAGTAATGTCTCTGGTGCTAGAAAGTACTTTCCCGCAACTACTATTTACAGAAATGTAAAAGTATTTGGGAGTAGTTAATGAATCAAAAGCCTTGTGATGGTAACGTAGAAAGAAATGAAGAGAAATAATTAGAAGGTAAAACGCAGAAGCTTCCTTCTGAGGCTCTTAAAGCTCCTTGGTGAACACCTCCTTATGACTCTACAGCTCCTGTTCCTTAGACATTTTCAGGAATAGTCTTGTTTCAGAACAAGACATACAAAAAACACAAATTTTAAATGGGTATGTCTCTGCCCTCACGTCCTAAAGATGCAAAGATATGACTTTATTTCCTAAAATACATGTGCTGAGTGCTGATGAACTGTTAAAGTTTATAGTCATTTGACAAAATGTTTGTTATAGACCTGTAGGGCTATATTTCTAGGAATCAAAAAAAAATATTCTCAAAGTATCCCCCGACCAAAAAAATGATAAAATTTCAATTGAAAATGATGACTACTATAATGGATCAAAATTTTAAGAATTTATGAGTCTTTCTATCAATCAACTCAGGAACGATTAATTGGTCAGTAAGATATACCAGTGAAAGTGATTTGTGATTATCAAAAAATACAACTGGCCAGTTCCAAAATAAAGTTAACTCCAAAAAATAAAATATTCATTATCTCTCAGGCCTCATTCAGAAAATTTAGAAAACTTTCCGGGTGGTGGTGGCACACACCTTTAGTCTTAGCACTTCTGGGGCAGAGGCAGGCTGATCTCTGGAAGTTTGAGGCTAGTCTGATCTATAAACAAAGTTACAGAAAAGACAGAGCTGTTACACAGAGAAACCCTGTCTCAAAACAAACAAACAAAGCAAACCAACTAAACAAATAGAAATACTTAGAAATCTTAGAATGTAAAGAATACTTTTTTGACTGCTAATTATTTTCAAGATTTAAAATGAACAAAAATAAACTCAAATTTCTTCACTTTTTTAAATAATTTCTTTTGTTTTCTCTTTTCATCTGAAATGCTGAAAATACTATTTATAATATTTTTCTTTTTAAAAAAAATTATTACATATACAGTATACAAAAAAGGGCACCAGGTGTCATAGATGGTTGTGAGCCACCATGTGGGTGCTGGGAATTGAACTCAGGACCTCTGGAAGAACAGTCAGTGCTCTTAACCTCTGAGCCATCTCTCCAGGCTCCATATTTTTTTATCCATGTCTTTACACTCTGTGGTGGTTTGAATAAGAATGGTAACACCAACTCATGTGTTTGGATGCTTGGTCTGCAGGGAGGGCACTAGTTGGAGGTGTGACCTTGTCAGAGAAAGTTCGTCACTGCAGGGGTGTGCTTTGAAATACCAGATGCTCAATCCAGGCCTTCTGTCACTTTCACTTTGGTCACCTGAACATCAAGATGTAGAACTCTCAGCTACCTCTCCAGCACCATGTCTGCCTGAGTGCCCCCATGCTTCTTCATGATGACAACGGACTAAACCTCTGAACCTGTAAGGCAGTCCCAATTAAATGTTTTCCTTTATAAAAGTTGCTCTGGTCATGGTATCACTTCAGAGAAATAAATCACTAACTAAGACACACTCAAAGGCAGAGTTTGGGAAGCTCCAATTGTTTTGATGTACAGTTCCTCTCTTTGTCCTTGTTTGCTCAGAGCTTGGGTTTGCTATTGCCTTTCCTAGGACAGTGATTAATAAATCTGTTATCTCTGCGTAATTGCTCATCTTTGCTAGAGATCTGACATGGTAGGAGAGATGAGTTGAAGAAAGGAAGGAATATTCCATATGACTCTACAAATCAAAAAATATACCTGCTACCTCAACCTAGCTATTAATAGCCAAGACTGTCATCTATGCAAAGGAGTTTCCATCGGGTTTAATGACAAACTCTAAATTTCTGTGAACTCCAAAAAGTGGGAGAATCACTGTGCTGATGATTCTTTTAAGTAATCATCACATGAAAATGTAAAACATTTTCACAGCACTTCTTTTAGTATTACAAGAACTTTCATGAAACCAAATCAAATGATCATTTCTGTTTTCCTCCATCTAGTAAGTGTGTCAGTCCCATCCCATACTCTACTGTCTGAAACTTTGTCTTTGCTTGATTTCCATGATGTTTTGTCCTGTTCCTTTGTTTACTTGTTTGCTTATGAGTTCTCAGGGCATGTCTGTGTGTGCAGATAGGTATGTACATCTGTAGTCAAGCATTCCGGAAGATGTGGGTGTCCTGAGACATCACTTCCTATCTTATTCCATTGAGGCAGGGTATCATAATGATGTTACAGCTAGGCTATCAGTCAACAAGCTGCCTCAGTGACTCTCTTGCTCTTGATCCCTACCTAGTGTTGATGATACAGGAATATGTGAGTCCATGTTAAGATGGGTGCTTAGGATTGGAACTCAGAACCTTGTGCTTGTGCCACAAGCAGTCTTAACCATGGAGCCATTCACTCATTTTTTTTCCTGCTGTTTTAATATAACTTTACCCTCAATACTTAGGATTTCTTCTTCATCTGCTGACTCATCTCTAAATTTCTTTCTTCTTTTTAAACATATTGTCCAAATATACTACTTTGAAAGCCCATCTACTTTCTTGTTTTAAATAGATCATGTGTGACAATGAGCTTTTAACTGATTTATTAAAATAACTTCAGACACATCTGTGTGGAAATTCATCAGCTTCTCAATAGCTGTAGGGGTCATATACCTACCTATGTTTCAATGTAGGTCAATCACACTGCACATATGTTCCTATATGCTTTACACTTTCATAGTTTTTTTTATTATCTAATAGGATGCAAAGACACATCTACTCAGATACTGAAAATCATCCTATACAAACTATCTTTGATTTATCTCTTCTTTACCCATCTATCTAGTTCTTTGTCTGCCTCCAAAATGTAGACAAAGATATGCATTTTCTTTATATGCTATTTTATTATTTTTCTGTATGTATATGTGTACATGACTGTATATATAGGCTCTCCTGTGTGGGCATATACATGTATTCAGGCTTGCATACACCTACAGGATCTTTCTCCTAAGCAACGTAATTAAAGATAGCCACTATGCTCACTCACCTTTGATGTGGGTTTGGGGCATGTGATCTCTGATCCTTACACTTTTGTGGCAAGTGCATTATCAGCTGAGCTATCTCTCAGCCCCTTTATCTTTGTTACAATAGCCATAGCCCAAAGCTTTCTTCTACCTCTTCTTCTGTGACTGAGTATCTAATATGTGAGCATGTCAAACACAAAGCTTTTACACACAAAGCCAATTATCTGAGTACTCTTTCTAAAATTATACAAGCATCTCCCTGAACAGTCAAATCAATCAAATGTCTTCTTCACATCACCCAACAGAGTTGCCACTCTATCTTATTTTACTCCAGTTTTGTCTTTCCAAACAGAGTGAAAACATCTATTTCCCAATTTTTCCTCTGTTGTCTAACAATTTACTCTGAGTTGTATACTTCAAATTAAAGGGCAAATGCAGCTAAGGACATTCTTAAGGGAGGTAAAACATCCCATCCTGCAAAGAAGCTCTTAAAACTGGAGAAATAAACAATTCAAAAGATTCAGGAAGTCACTGAAACTGACCTGATGTACTAAGACATCTTTCTTCATGCCTATATAAGCAGCAGCAACTGCTGAGAGACACTCTCAGATAAGCCAAGGTATGTGGAAGAGGCAGATCTGCCTAAGAATCTAGAAAACAGACTAAGTTACCTGAAAGGAAGAGAGCAGCTGGGCTGCATGTACAAGATTCAGACCAACTAAGCAATTACCCTGTTGTATTTCCTCTGAGCTGTGCACTGAGTTCTGGGTTTCCAGCTTTTATGGGCAGTCACAAATGCAGGGGTAAATTTTTTACAATACAATTCTTTGAGTCATTTCTTCTTCTGTGAGTAGCCCCTCATCCATACTCCTATAAGTAAACCCGGTAAAACTCATTATTAGGCCATCAAGTCAGACAATGTGGTATTGTTGCTTTGGTCTATTGTTAGTTCCACATCCAAGGTGAGTAGGCATTTGTCTCCCCAAGAACAGTGCCACACTATAGCCTCTAACATAGCAAGTACTCTTACATTTTAAAATGAAAGTGTTATAGCTTCATAATTATCACATAGACACTTTCTGGATATTCAGATTGGAGCTACAATATTATCCTGTATAAAACACTTGCAATTCTGGTATCTATATAATCGTTCTATGTAGATTACCAGTACATCTTTCATTTGTGTTTGTCTGGCTTATTTACACAATTTCCATGGAAAGGAAAAACATCTCTAGATATCTTCCCAGTGCATTTCTCTCTCTTCTATACGCATAGACCTATAAGCTGTTTATTCATGCTTATTTGAATGAGTTCAGACTAAATTTCAATCAAGAAAGAAAAAGGACAGGCAACTTCCACAGAGTCCTGCTTACATAATCTGACTGGGGTTAGTTAGACAATATTGAAGTAAAGATCACAGGGTTTAAGGTTTACTCAAGGATTATGTACAACGACATAATCCTTGACCAAGCATTGTGCATTGATGTGAAGGTTCTCCCAAAAATTCCAACGGGAATGTATAGTTTGTATTTATAGAGGAAAAGGAAGAGAAGGAAAGGCCAAAGAGAGAAAAAGAAGGCACGAGGGTAGGAAAGAAAACAGAAAAGAGAGGTTGAAAGAAGAAATAAAGGGAAAGAAAATGTCCATCCTTGAAAACATACATACAAATAGCATTATATGAACGGAATGGGACACATTTAGAAATGTATGACTTATAAACCTTGGTTTTAGTTTTCAAACACCTTCCTCAAATCTTCACTTTTTCAGCTTGTAGTAGAAAGAGATATTATCCCTATTTTATTTTTAAATACGTCAACAATTCCAAGTTCTTCACCAGAGAACAATGCCCCAAGACTGAACTGAGAGCAAATGACACAGTATTGAGAGTGCTTGCTGAGTCCACAGCAACGGTATTGTATTCTTCGTCCTTTTGCATGAACACCTTCATTCACAGCCTCGCTGACTTCCTTCAGGCTAGTGTCTAAAGTAAAGCACAAACTTATGAATATTGGGAGGTCAAGTCTCACTGACCTGAGGGAAACCCAGAAACCCTGACTAGGTTCTTATCCACAGATTTCCTTCCCCTGCTCCATCCCACAGTCATCAAATTGTGTATTTTCTCAAAGCTTTTCAGGTTTCAGAACTACACATTAACATGCTGAAACTTCTGTCCTGGTACCATGGGGAGTTGGAATGCTTTAAGCCATTATCACAAACGACCAAAGGGAAGGACGTGAAAAATGAGAGGCAGATTAAAACCTGATGGGGTGAAGAATGAAATGTCCAGGAAGGGGAAGGAGAGGTAGAGAAAGAAGAGGGAATGTGCCAAGACAAATCCTACCTCCCAGCCAAATGTCTCTAAGGTACCAAGTAAGGTGAGAGACTTCTACTTACATGGAACACGCTTGAACCCAATACTTCCCATGGGATTATAAAGAAAAAAAGGAGGATGTGATGCTACCGTTGATGTGCTCATATAAATTCACCCAAGTCTAATGAAAACCTTCCCATCCCAATTTGAAACCAGTTCAGGTTTCTGCAGTTGCCAGTAGCAGCCCAGACTGTATTTGAGTTTGTTTATGCTGGTAAACTCCCTAGTGATAGAGTTGAGTCCTCTGGGATCATGTGGGAGCGTCCACTCTGAGAACTTTTCTCGTAGTTTCTGATGCAATAAGAGGTAACAATGTTGTGCACTGGAAAAGACAGGGCTGGAGCAAGGGAAACATTGTACTGCCTATTTTAGGAAATGGGGCAGTGGATTAGACAGGTTAAAATCCCGAAAATCTCCTTGTCTTCATTTTGTATCAATCTCTTGTTTTGCACACACTCACACACTCACACACGTAGTACATTTTCAGAACAGGAACTTGTTATGTAAAAGCCATTATGTATTCAATTGCTCAGATTTGAGAGTGGACAGGTGCCAAAACAGAGTGAAAACATATCTGATCTTCGGTCATTCTAAATACCCTTCCTATGCAAGGAAGACTGAATTTGATCCCCCTCTATGCAGATGTCTTCCCTTTCATGCTGATTTTCTGCCTATATAGCAGGGAGGAAAGACCTTTTTTATTATTATTATAGAAAGAGATCCAATGTCTGAAGGTCTAGGAATATTGCTCAGTGGCAGGGCACTTGCCTAAAATGCTTAAGACCCGGGAATCTATCCCCAGGACTACAAACTACTTAGGAGAAGCCTCTAATATCTGTACAGATCAATTTTATGCACAGAATACTATTCCACAACATAAACCGTATGACTTGGGGACCTTAAGAAATAAGAACTGAAATTGGGACTCAGCCAGACAATGAATATTTATTTGCTACCTTGCTCACCAACACATATTAAGTGATGGATTTAATTTTAACCATCAATGAAACCGCTAGCTTTATGTCTCCTGTAATGAAAAATTTAGAAAGTGATTTAGACACAGGTTCTACTTCGAGTCAAAGCTGAGCTAAATGATACATAAATATGGCAGCATCTACCATAGCCAGGGTTTCAGGTGTAAAATATGGGATTAAAGAACTGTTTTCATTTTGTTTGGACTTTATTTTGTTGCTTGAGACAGGAGCTTAGATAGCCTAGGTTCCAATTTTCTCAATTTCATTGGGCAGCTGAAGTTTACTGGATACACTCTTGCCTCTATCCACCTTCTGAGTGCTTAGATTACAGGAATGCAATATGTAGGTCTAAGCAAAGGAAGCGGTCTCCAGGGCTGGGCAAGTGGGCACAATGTTTGCTTTCCTACTATCTACCCCACCACCATCACTTCCTCCTTCCTTCCTTTTTCTTTCTTCATTTCCTTCTATCTCTTGTTCTCTATTTGTCTCTGTCTTACTCGTCCTTCCTTTTTCTATATTTCTTAATCATTCACTCATTCATTTTTCTCTTTCCTTTTCTCCTTTATTTCTTCCTCCTCCCTCCCTTCCTCCATCACTCAACTCTCTTCCCTTCTCTCTTTTTCTCTCCTTTGCCTCCTGACTTTTTCTCCAGTGTCAAGAAGTGAACTCAGAATCTTGCACAAGCTAATCAGATAAGTCACCAACTAAGCTGCAACTCTTGTCTTGCACTGGTATCTCTCAACACTACTATTCACTACCTCTTCTCACCCCAACCACTTCCCTAATGGACAAAACTTCAAGGTTCTTGTTCCTGTTGCTTCCAAGTTAACAAGTTACAGAAATGAAAGACCAGATCTTGAAGGATAACAGTGGCTTGAAGTTTTGGAATATTCCAATGTTATCAACAGGAGATAATCAGAAATAACACATTAGATTAGAGAGATTTTTTTGGGTTGCGCGCTACACTGAGAACACATAATTGATTCATGCCTCTGTCCTGCATCTGTGCTTGCTCAGAGCAGTTTGGAGAAGATTCAGGTGGGGATAGGAAGGAGGATTTTACATGTCAGCGTTAAGAATTGACACCCATAAACTTAATGTTCTCAGCCAAAGATGCTACTCAGTCTAGACTTATGCTTAAGATAGACTTTTTGAACTAAAGCTCTCCTGAAGAACACTCTGCAGCTTAAGCCAATATGTGATGATTAAATGCCTGGGTGTTTTTAAGCATTTTACTAAACACAGGAGCTTAGGAGAAGAAGGCATCATAAATCTCTTGCTCTCTGGCCCACATATGATCCAATAATAGAATTTAGAATTTGAAACATCTTAATCCTTTCAGCTGGAGGAAGATGAGCTCATGTCACCAGATGACATCCCTCTTCAGTCAGACATCATGGCTGTGCACTTTCTCTGACTGAAATGATGTATACTCTAAGGCAGTCCCAAGCTCCCCTAAGTAGTTGGCAAGTGAAAACATTCTAGTGACTGCTCTGTTTTCAAGGAAAAGGAAGACTCTCACATGATTATTATTGTGTGTGGCAGGAAGTACAGGAGAAATACTTGGGGTGGTGGTAGTTGTGTGTGTGTGTGTGTGTGTGTGTGTGTGTGTGTGTGTGTGTGTAAAATTGGCACCACTTATTACTCAGGGTTGAACTATGTATATGGATGATATCGTTTGATGCTTCTATCAATGGTGTTGGTAATGTATTAGGACCCACCAAAGTGTCTTTGTTTATTTTATTTTGTGGTGTGTGCATTCCATAGCACATGTGTGGAAATCAAAGGACAATGTTTAAGAGGTGGATTTTGCCTTCCACCTTGTTGAAGAAGATTCTCTTATTTATTTGTGTACATGAGCTGGCCCATGAGCTTCCCGATGCTTCTCCTGTCTCTGCTTCTCTCTCTGAAAGAACACTACAGTTACAGATACATGTCACCATCATCCCATCAGGTGTTAGTCACGGCTTCTTTGGCATTGAATTCAGGATGCCAGGCTTATAAGGAAAAGGTCTTTACTTTCTAATCTACCTTAGAGCTCCCCACTGAGTTTGATATGCTTGTTGGCATAGCATAATTAAGCATTGGGGAAAGGAGTATTCACTTGAACATCTGAAACTGTCCAATGGCTACATCACTGGCAAAACTGGCACCCTTCCCCACTCAGCCGTTAACTGCTTATAGTTTCCCAGAGAGACATGGACTGTCATGAGTCTCACCTGGGCATGCCTGGATAGTTTTTGTTAACTTGACACAAACTAGAGATAAGCACAGAACCTCAACTGAGGAATTGCCTTCTGCATATTTGACTGGTGGATATGTTGGGGGGTGGGCGCATTTTTTTCTGATTGCTAGCTGATAAAAAAGGGCTCTCTCTGCCCATGGTGAGCACTGTTATCCCTGGGCAAGTGGTCCTGGGTTATATAAATAGGTAGCTGAGCCAGCTGAGGAAGAAAGCCTAAAAGCTTCATTCATCCATGGTTTCTGCTCCAAGTATCTTCCTCAAGTTCCTGTTGTGACTTCTGCATTAATGGACTGAAATATGTTTGCCAGCTAAACACCCCTTTGCCCCAAAATGCTTTTGGTCATTGTGTTGATCACACCAACAGAAAGCAAGCTAGGACACTATGATGTAGCTATGACAGGCCTAATTTTGTAGTGGTCCTGTGCAGGTAAACATGCTTGCAGTGAGATATTGTACAATTTTCAAAAGTTTACAACTACTCTTTTTTAAATTCTATGTGGGGAAATGCAGGTGTGTTGTTCCACAGGCCGCAGTTTGCCTGTGAAAAGGTATTGGTCTATTATATGGAAGGATTGAGCTCATGAGGGTAATGCATGGTCAAACTACAGTTTGTGCATTGTAGTCTCATTTTTCAATGACTATAAACATGCTTGAGTGCCCATAATAGCTTGTCTTGCGTTCTTGCATATGTCTACATTTCAGACTCTATTCTATGGCACAAAAACATAGGACTCGTGTTACATGCTCGTTTTGTGCCTACTATATTGCTGTAAATCCAGTTTCCAAAAATTATCTAAAATTGACAGACACCATGAACTTTATTTTGACAAGTTGAGGATGAAATGTAGAGCTTTATTTTCTTAGGTAGAAGAGAAAAAGTCAATTGCCATAGGGAAGGGGAGAAAATATTTTGGGGCATCCAAGGATGTCCTTCAGTTGGTAGAGTGTTTATCTGACTCTAGAAAGCTCAAATTTTGATCATTCGCACTGAATAAAATGAGCATGGTCATGCAAGCCTGCCATCCTAACACACAGAGAGAAACAGGAGATTCAGGAGTTCGAGGCAATTCTCAGCTAGTTGGAGAGTTTGAGGCTAGTCTGGGATGCTTAAGACTCAGTGAGACCCAGTTGAAACGGGGGGGGGGGGCGGTGAGTGGAATGCCTGGAAAAGAAAGAGAAAAGAGAGAAAGAAAAAGGGAGAAGAAGGAAGAGAGGGAGGGAAAGAGGAAAGCAGGGAGGGAGGAAGAGACTGAGTTTGAGGGTAACTTGTCATAGGGAAAATGAAGCACAAATGGTAAATATATAGGGTATAGACTTCTGGTTCAAATTAATTAATCACCCTTATTGCACATATTTCTTGTGTTAAGATTTTAGTTAAAGTGATAGCTATCTAACCAGACCTCCACGCACTTACCCTTATATATTTTCATGAAGTAGTGGATGCCAAACCTTGCTGGTTGGAATTATTTCTACTAAGCCTCAAATATAGCCCCAGAGAGGCTGGCTTCTTAGGCAACAAAAATAGCACTCCAGTCTACCACAAAATAGAATGTTTCTGCTACTAGTCTGGTCCTTTCTGACCAACGTGATTTGTTTTGTGGGTATTCCAACTGGCATTTAAAAGGTGGAGAAAGGGGTGGGAGGATCATTCCAGAAAACAGATTGTGTCTCCCTGCCTGGGCAAAGCAGCTGAAGAAACAGAGAAGTGAAACTGTCTTGTGGAGAGCGGTTTCTCCTCTGCAGCTATCATGCATCTGATGCAATGCCCTGGCTAGAAATCCCAAATGATCTGTGGGATTGGGGGTCATCTAGATGAACCCAAATGACAAAAGAAAAAGAAACAAGGAAAAGGTCCATGCTTATGACTTCCCATTTGTGTCTATTACAAAGTCACTTAACTTGGAGCCAGGACAATGCTTGAGGCAAAGAGAACGGTCTGTTGGAACAGGATTCTTATGACTGTGAGTCTTTTTTGTGTGACAGAGGAGCCTCCTTTTCTTTTAATGACTTTGACAAGAGCAGGGAGGGAAGCATCGCACCTCACAAAGGACCCATTGACACAGTTTATGACTTTTGTTCGAAAGCACTTCCTACCATGGAACAAGGCTTTGAAGTCCATTCTTTGTTCAATCATGCTTGTTATGCTTTCTTAAAGATGATGGCAAAAAAAAAAATTACCTACTGTTTTTATGGCCAACTCTCTGAACAGAACAAAAATAAAAATACTTCCGCTTAAGGGTTCATGAGTAAAATGTTAAATTCTCAGAGATGTTTCCATCAGTCTCCTGGTTGCTACAGCATAAAGTAGCTACACTATTTTTCTGCTATCCCACTGTGCATGGCTTATTCAAATCACGTGTTGCTGTGACTGTGTAGGGTGTGTGTGTGAGAGAGAGAGAGGGAGAGAGATTTAGTCTATATATTATTCATTTCCTGTCATCATGTGTGATTGTGTCTGCACACAGGGGTGTGCTATGCATATATACAGCTTATTAATTTAATGCCTCATGTGTGGTTGTTTGTGGTGGGATGTGATATTCACCACATATAGTTAGCTCATTTCCTGTTGTCATGTACAACTCTCTCTCTCTCTCTCTCTCTCTCTCTCTCTCTCTGTGTGTGTGTGTGTGTGTGTGTGTGTGTGTGTGTGTGTGTGTAAGGATGTTATTTCACCTGTAAAATGTGGATGTTGTCCCAAGGCTGCTTTTACCTAATGTTCTTACAATTTTAAGAAAAGGCTTAAAATAACCTCTGCTATGATTTTAGACACACACACACACACACACACACACACACACACACACACACACACACACCCTACTTTCTCCCCCTTCCATTATTTACGACACTAAATCAGCCTTTCAATCATACAAATCTGTCTTAAGCTTAACAAAGGCGAAAGTGTTCATTTAAATTACTGATTTCTGGAAAAGCTTTTTCTCTATTTCTGTCTCTGCTTCTGTCTCTCTGCCTCTCTATCTCCCTCTATCTCTGGTCTCTCTCTCCTCTTTGTCCCTTCTGGCCCCCCTCCCTGTTCGTCTCCCTCCCTCTTGTATTACCAGCAAATATTTTCCACATGTCTAGCTATGGTTCCTCTCATAGATGTCTGTCTTTCTTTCTGCCATTGAGTCCCGGTGGCCTAACAATTGCTTGAGCTGCTGAGACCACCTGGCCTCCAGCTGTCCTGCAAGTCCATAAAACCATGCTGAAAGCTCATGGTGTATGATACAAACACCAGCAGAGAAATGAAAAATGTCAGCAAAGGTGTTCCATGGAAGAAACACAAATACTGCTATGTCTTCTTGTGGCCGGATGGCTGTGCAACAATAGATATTCCATAAATGATTTTATTTCTAAACATGAACACTAATAAGTAACCATGAATAAGATGTTCTGTAGCTCTACATTCCATTCCCTCCATGTGGTGCTCTGAATATGTTTTACTTCTTAGTAACTTTTCTTTGGTATCAACCCTCAGATCAGAATAGACTTCCTTCCACTGTCCTCCATCTGTAGGGGTGTTTTGGCATCCACTGAGGATGGAGCATTGCCCAAAACCTGCTTTGGCACAGTGTAATAATTAAAACTGACACAACAGGGCAGTGTATAGAAATTAGGGTAGTGCCCATCTGTTCTGATTCTTTCTTGGTGGTTTTAGTACAAGGCATGAGAGTTTTATGTGCTCTATCTTTGGAGTAAATTGATATCTGAAATTAGCCCTTTGGATGTAAGACTTTAGCTATGCTATCAAGGTGTTTTGCAACTTTTTTAAAACTTGAAATAAGATTTTGCTACATTGATTATTTCCTTTGAGTTGTTGTATTGCATTTATTTGTTGTGGTTTGAAAGGAAGATTACAAGAATTGGTACTTTAAAAATAGATTGTGATAAGAATATAAATTACCTGAAACTGCACACGTTTTTAAGGACACCTTATGTCAGTACAGTTCATGGGCTGGTGACACCAACATCCATGTACCTGGGAAGGAAGACTCTGGGTAGGTGAGTTGTCTCCATTACACTGGGCTTGAGGCATCTCTATGGGGCAGTTTCCTTATCAATGATTGAAGTAGGAGAAGGCTAGAATACCATAGGGGGTGCCATCTGCCTTCAGGAAGGCCCTAGCCACAAAAGAAAGACCTGAGTAACCTGAAGAAGTGAGGGAGTAAATACTGGTCCCCTATGATTTCAGCTTCAGTTTCTGCCCCTCAATTCCTGCTTTGACTTTACTGATAAAAGGCTGTAATTTGTAAATGAAATGTACCTTTTCTTCTCCATGTTGCTTTTTTTCAGTATTTTACTACAGTGAGAAAAAGCAAACTAGAAAGCTATGGTACATTGAAAAACAGAAAATGCTATAGAATGTGGTTTAAAAATTTGAATACTAAACAGCAGTATATAGGAAATTATAAGTATGTCATGGCCCTAAAGAACAACAGAAATCCCACTTGCTGGGCAGGATTTTTGCCAAAGCACTTGGAAATCCATGTTGTATAAATTTTTAAATGGCGTGTAACTCAGGCTTGTACAATTCCATGGGCTGTGGCAAACAAGTTGTTATTGGATAAAGATCTGGCAAGGCTTTTAGGTTAGAAGTAGGAGCTTTAGGGGAGAAACACTGAGTTCTTAACTGGGTTTTCAGAATGAAAATCCTTGTGATTCATGTGAATGTCATACATAAACATGCTACTGTAAAAGAGATAGCCCAAACAACAGCTAGCCTCTACCTTACCACTGTACTGTACTGATACACCAATCATTTATAAGAAACTACTTCCCCAGATTGTCTACAGAGGCAACATGACTGGGATAGTTTGTCAATTGATGGGTATTTCCTCTTCCCAGATAATGCTCACTTATGTCAAATTTTCCAAAAGGCATTCAGGACAGAAGATGAGATGCTGAAGTCTAGTTAAATTAACTAACAAGTACCAAACATCATGTGCTCAAGATAACTTATATGACTTACTGTTTCTGGCTATCTTCAGTCTTTAAGAATCCCATGAATCATGGTGGGACAATGGTGGCATATGTCTTTAATTTCGGCACTTAGGAGGCAGAGGCAGGTGGATCTCAGTGAGTTCAAGGCCAGCCTGATCTACAGATTGAATTCCAGGACAGCTGTGGATACACAGAGAAACTCTGTCATGGAAAATACACTTTCTCTCTCTCTCTCTCTCTCTCTCTCTCTCTCTCTCTCTCTCTCTCTCTCTCTCTCTCTCACACACACACACACACACACACACACACACACACACACACACACACACATGAACCATGCACCTTCTCTCTGTGTTGAAAATAGTAGAAGGAAAATGGTCTAAACCATTCTGTCCCAATACAGGAATTCATCTTTGTTTCAACGTTCCCCCTGACATATTTTAGGAACATTTTTAAAAGATTTTTATTTTGAAGTAGTATGTATATGTGTATGTCTTTGCATGTCTATTTGTAGGTATGTGCAATCACAGGCCAGAAGAGGGCACCAGATCCCATGGAGCTAGAGCTATAAGTAACAGAGCCAATCAGCCTGGGTACTGGGAACCAAACTCAGGTCACCTACAAGAACAATACAAACTCTTTATCACTAAGCTCTTTCCCCAACATCCCAATATGTTTTGGAAAAAAATATTCTGATAAATTTTCATACATAGTAAAAAAAAAAAAAAAAATGGATTAGCCAACTTGCTAGGCTTGCCAGTATTCTGATCTGAGGTCAGGAAGTACTTTTAAAGATGCATTTTAATATTTAATGCACAACTTCAATCTTACTAATACCACCCCCTGTGAAAATTACATGTCTTACGACTCCTCAAGATGTAAGTCACAGAAAACTTATTTCAAATTGGCATACTCAATAAAGGGGATTTTCTGGATTATATAACAGGAAGTCTCTATGGGAAGGACTTTAGTGTGTTTCAAAGAGCCAACAGTCACAGATTGTCACCAAGTACATATCTGAATTTTCTTGCACTGTCTTCATGATATTAGCTGCATCCTAACACTTAAACCCCTCCATTCCTAACTGTATGACCCCAGGTTATGGAAGTCTGCCAATGACAATAAGGTTGTGTGCTTCCTCATTCTTGTTAAGCAGAAAATGGTATGTATCTAACCCAACATTTCAAAGAATAGTGTATGCCAAGACTTGCTCCATCTGGTTAACTTAAACTGCACACAGTGATGATGATCTAGAACTACTCAGTTCTGATTGGCTGATGTACCAGGAAACAGTTCCTAACCAAAAATGTACACTGTCACCTCATGATTTCCAGAGGGGTCATGAGCAAAGATGAAGGTAAATTGACTGAGCAGAGTTAACCATGTTTATTAGAAGCATTTTTATTTTCCAAGCATGGACAATGTCTACTTCACTCCTACTAGAGATGAAGACTAGAAAAATAACAAATTAAACAACATTTTCACACAAAGTAAGACTAAATTTCTTGCAAAATGGGTCCTAGATAATAATTTTATGAGCCTCAAAGACCAATTCCCACCACATATGACTTTATGATAGTTTCTTTTCAAAATTTTAGGACACTCACATCTTCAGCCATTATTTCAAGTCTTGATTTGTGAACAGAGATGTGAGACCCTGTAATCTTAACACAGTCCCAAGTGACCATGAACATGTTGGTCTAGAAATATCGTGTTAACAGATTCTATTTTCTTGTCCATCACCAAAATGTTTACCTCAAAGAAACAGTGTCTTGAGAGGGCCTTTTCTTATAAAAATCCAAAATAAAAGTTTAACTTAATATTGTTTTTAATAACTATTTTCTTAGTAAACTAATATTTTACTAAGTGGTATCCAAACAGTCCTTCAATAGTAACATGTCATTTATGGGTGTAATTCATTGCCTTCTGATTGGAGCTGAGGCATTTTCCACAGAAGGACTTCATGTCTGGTACCTTAAACCTAGGCGAAAGGCTATGACTAAGGATATCATGGGCCCTGGAGATGAGGTGGGGGGACATACTGGTTGTGTTTTGCTAAATGCTCTTGATATCAAACTACCTTCTCAATATTTATTTTTGTAATCTTAGATTTGTCCTGCTTCCAACCTTGATCAGAGGACCTTCATTTGCAATGCATAGTAGTTAATGCAGAGACTCATAACTGCTCAAAGAGCCAAGAATAAGGGATTGTGAGTACCCAGCTGTAGATTGATTGTCTATATGAGTCTAATCTTATTCAAGACTCTGAAACACAGTAGACATGTGGGAAGGAAAAACACAAGGACTGGAGTCAGGGGAAGAGAGCTCTAAGATACTGTATCCTGGGCTGTAACATTGCTGATGCATACATCAACCATAGCCGTTATAGTTAACTGCAAAAAGTCAACTCTGTTAAAATTTCAGCATGAATGGAGACAGAGTTATCATGGGTTAGGGTCAATTAGTATTGATCACACATGCATCATTGTATGACTATCCACTGGGACAATGATGCATGTGTGGTCAATACTAATTGAATACAGAGGCCTATTATTATTATTATTATTATTATTACTATTATTATTAAAGGAATCAGGAAATAGAGATAAGAGCATGTAAGTGGGGAGTTGAAGGGTAGTAATAGGCTAGTGTTTGAGATGAAAAATACCTTGTATGCATGTATAACATTTACAAAAAAGTTAAAAATATATTTTTAATTTATACACTAAGACTCTCAGCTACCTTGTCAGTACCATGTCTGCCTGCATGCTGCCATGTTCTCTACCATAATAATAAAGGACTAAATCTCTGAAACTATACGTGAGCCACCACAACTAAATGTTTTCCTTTATCAGAGTTGCCATGGTCATGGTGTCTCTTTACCGCAATAGAAAGCCTAACTAAGACACCCACTAGGAATTCCACTAAATATCTACAGGATTAAGATTAGATTGAAAGAAGTTTGAGAAGAATAGTTGCTTTTGCAACTCCTAACCTACCAACTTGAGTACCGAATGCCTTTCCTTTCAGCTAGAAATTTGTTGATGAAATGGGGTCTCACTGTGCAAGCTTGACTACTTAGAACTCTGTAGATCAAGCTCACTTTGAACTCACAGAGAGTTCTGCTTCTGTCCCAGAGTACTGAATAAAGGCAATCACTACCACAGCCAGCTTTACTCAGAAAAAAAATCATACTTCCTCAGTGGTTAATTTCAACTTTTTATGATAAAAGAACAAACAAAACTACTATCAAGTATAAAAATTACATAAGCTTTAAGGTCATATATACTTCAGTGGTAGATAAGTTGCCAGGTAGGTACAGGACTCTGGATTCAATTCTTGCATTGTATAAAACAAATGAAAACACTACACAAAACCCTCAAATGGCAATGTATTATGCATATCTTTAAGATTTTAAGTTATAGAATCTCATCTCAATAATAATAAATTATACACGTGCATATATACATATGAGTGCATCTATCTATCTACTTATCTATCTATCTATCTATCTATATATATATAGTCACATACTAGAACATTCAATATATCATGGCATGATTATTCTCACTTTATCATCCTGTCTTCTGTACTTTTTTTTCTCCCTTTGCTCCCTTTCCCTCTTCTTTCCTCCAGTCTTCACCTCTTCCCTTCTTCCTTCCCTCCCACTTCTCTTCTTTTCTTTCTTACTTCCTTCTCGATCTTCCACTCTGTAGTTTACTGGCCCTGTAATTTGAATTCACTTACAGTAATACTTTTGCGGGATCCTGCATTTTGATTCTAGCAAACAAATCAAATCATTAAAAACATTTATCCGGCATAAGAAAAAGGTCAGCACACAGGAAGAGAAGTGTAAACTAGATATGGCAGTACACATGCCTCAGGGATGCAGACAAACATCTGAGGCACAGGAAATGAAATATACAACCAGTAGTCAAATACAAATTGTGTTTGGAATGAATATTAGAACAGAACTCATAATACTAGTTGGTGGTCATGGATATTCAGTTTATACCATTTATTTAACATGGACTTTTTGCTATTTGGTTCTCTTTTGATTCAGATATTGTTTAATCATCAACATGGAAGATTATCTAGAACAGAAGACTCCTAAATTTGGAGCCTGCAGAAATGTCTTTTCAAATGTGGATGGTGCTTCTTTATTCATGAGTCCCTTCTGGTAGTTTCACATTTATCTGTAATTAAAGGGCCAGAAGCTAGTTTTTATATATAACTCTAGGCAATTGTAAAATATGTCTATTTCCTCCCTGTTTAAATAATGAAATAATTTGTCCCATAATCACATTGGTCTCAGTGAGCTCTTCAAGTTTTATTAAAGGTGTAACCTGTGAGTCATACCATTACATAGTTATTAAGTTTGACTCCCATAATACGTAATAAAATATGAATCTTAACTTGGTATAACTGGAAATAATGGAAGAATGTGCAGATGGATGATAGTAGCAATCATAATGTCCCAGCATACTCTTAGTTGTTTTGCCTGTGTGTTCGGCAAAGACACAAGAGGCAAGAGTGGTGATTGAGCACATAATTTAAGGAGCTGATGAAGTTGGATGATAATGGTGCATACCTTTAATCTCAACATCAGAAAGGCAGAAGCAGGCAAATCTCTGTGAGTTCGAGGCCAGCCTAGTCTACAGAGCTAATTTCAGGACAGCCAAGGCTACACAGAAAAACCCTGTCTGGAAAATTAATCAATTCATCAATCAATCAATCAATTAAAAAGAAACAGATGAAGTAAAGCCCTTGCACACAAGCACAAGAACCGAACTTTAAGTCCAGAATGCATGTAAAAGCCAGACACATCTGTAGCTCTTGTAGCTAAGTGGAAGTATAGAACCCCCTGAACAGTTGCCTGGTATATTCAACAAAAGTGAGACATGTCTCAGAGATGCTTGAAGGTAGGTGACATCCAAGGTTGATCTCTTGCTAGAAAATGCACAAGTTGGTATGCATATGCCCTCACGAATACTCATTAATTCACAGAGAGAGAGAAACAGAGAGAGACAGAGAGAGAGAGAGAGACTATTAGCTATGTGCTTGGTTAAACATGGCTAAAATATTTAGAGTTCAGTTTCTTCCATTGTAAAACAAAGGAGATGAGCACCTTTTGGAGTTATGTTTGAGGAGGAAATACATTGGCAGGTCTAAGGCTTTTAGTGGAGAAGCTCACACATACTATGCTTCCAATAAATTTTCTAAATTATTACTCATGCTCTTCAGTGAGTCTCAACTGGAGCAAATTTGTTCCAAGGATTAGAAGACAGATTTGATTTTTGAGACTGGGGGTGGGTTCTGCTACTGACCTCTAGTGGTCGGTGGCATATTAATACTACATAGCCTTCTCCCTCACACATCAACAGTAGTCATAACAGATTATTGTCCAGTGAAAAATGATAGTAGTATCATAGCTAAGACATCATGCTAGAGCAGTAAATATTTGTAGTGTGTCCAATATCCATCTCTAGAAGAAGTCCTAAGAAAGGGTAAGAATTAGAACATTCTAAGTCTTCTTTATCTTATTTTCTGTATAATAGGGAGCACACAGTGTGTGTGTGTGTGTGTGTGTGTGAGAGAGAGAGAGAGAGAGAGAGAGAGAGAGAGAGAGAGAGAGAGAGAGAGAGAGAGTAACTGAATCATGTATCATTTTCTTTTAAAAGTTTATAAACACACCCATATAATTCTAATATCTGCGATCAAAAGCTGGACAGATGACATAACTGACTCTGGTCATTCCCCTTCCTAAAACTAGCCAATCCTCTAATTCTCACTAATTCTCACTATTTTTACTTTATATACGTGAAAGCAAACTTTAACATGTTCTAGTACTATTTTTCTTATACTCATATATTGTCATTTGAGATACCCTGACGCTTATGTCAGTATTAATAGCTTTTCCCTTTTTATTGTGAAATGCTAGTCCATTGGACAAGTATACAAGAAACTCTGGACCCTCTATATTCTTCAAAGGCATCCCATTAGCTTCTTACTTTGGGCATTTGGAGTAGTGCTGCTGTGTGAATTATAATGATGGATTTGAGATAAACAACCACCTGGATTTCTGCATAAAAGTTTAAACATACAAGGAAACAAGTTGATCTGTGACTTCCAATAAAAGTTTTAAAAAACCCAAAAACTAAAGCCCCCTGTGTGGCTAGCTATACCTCCTACTTTGCCAGAATAGATTTTATTGGTATGTGATTGTGCTAACATCTACCACACTCCACAAAATGTTTTACAAATGCTGCTTCCTAAAGATGGCTCACTGGATAAAATGCTTTGTCATTAAGCATGAAGACCTGAGTTTAGATATATAGCACTCATGGAAAAATCTGGGTGTGATGGCAGAGCAAACATCTGGAGCCTTAGCACCATAGAAGGGGTAGAGTTGGGGACAGGCAGAACTTAGGGGCTCTTATGTAATCAACCAAACTAAACCAGAGAATTCCAGGTTCAGTGAGAGACAAATCTCAGTAATTATGGTAGTAAATGAGAGAGTAAGAAACTCTAAGTCAACATGACTTCCATCTATACACCTGCATGTAAGCACTCCTGCACACATATATGTGCATATACAACAAATAGTCCTAATTTTTAAAATTTTTATGTCTATCACCTTCTAATGCTTTGCTTAAATTACCCCATATATTTCTTAACTTGTGCAACTTGAAAATAGTCTCTGTCTACTTTGCATCAATCACATAGCTCTGTTTATATTTCTCCAAGTGTGTTGCACACTGTTCATGATTCTATACCTGTTTCACAGGTTTATCTCAGTACACAGTACACTAGACATATCTGACATCTTCAGACCTTTCAGAATCCTGGGTTTATAGACTACATTCATGTGGGAGCACTATCTTGTCAACCCATATGTACTTTGTAAATCTGAAAGTAATAGACTCCAAGATCATCAATAAATGCCTGAAATCAAAGACTATTTAAATGCCTGTCATTCAATTTCACTTTCATTGGCCTAACTTTTGTTGAGGAACATAATTTTTTTAATTCTTTTTTAAGCTCAGGCCTTTGACTTTTGTTTCATTTAAAAGCAGCACCTGCAGTCTTTTGGCACATCTCAATTTCCAGCAACAAGACTCATGTGCTTTGAGATCATTATGTCCAACAGTGACTGGGTTAGAATCAGATTTGATTTGGTAAGTGAGACAGCTAACAGAAGACTGACAGCTATAGAGCATATAAAATATGCATATACTGAGTAAATGCATGATTCCTATCGATGAAAGAGTAAAGCAAAACAGTGTGAAATTTTGGTCATAGTTCTCAGATAAGTGCAGACTTTAAAACTTATACAATATTCTTGTTATAGAATTTTTTCCTCAAAAGTTTTTTTTTCAGCCATCTAAGTTTCAGGTGATTGAAATGACAGGAAGGGAGCAAATAGTTAAAGAGGAAGTTACTGTGTAAGCTGTCTGGGCCATCATATTTGATGTGTGGACACAGGGCATCTTTCCTGGAACTACTCTCTCATGCTATGAACAATTGTGTTTCCAAGTGTTAATTATTCTTTCTCCAAACCCAACCAACCACACCACAAGCTCAGCTAGCCTAAAAATTATGTTTCCTCACCATACAGTGAATAATCTACTAAACATTAATCAAGAGAATGATCGCAAAGTTTGACACATAAGGCAAAGCAGAAACCTGTCACCAAATCATTTTATTTTGTCCTTTAATGTAATTTATTCTTCAATAACTTTGCATGCAGTAAACAATCCACAAATATTCTTCTAAGTTTCATATGCATAGATTTAAAAAAAAATCAGTATAACTAAATTGGTGAGCGCTACATTCAATGAGAGGGTCTGTCTCAAAAATTAAAATAGGGAATGACTGAGAAGACAACAGATACTGTCTTATCAACAAGCATGTAACTACGCCTTCATGAACTTCCCCTGCCCACTCAGATGCATACATATACTATACACATAGATACAATAATAACAATCACTGCTCCTATTTACTGGGCACTTACTAAACATAACCAAACTTTTAATGTCTTATCTCCTTTAAGGCTTTACATATCTTTACCTTGCCACCAACTTATTTGCTACACTTTCTGCTTTGACAAAACATAATAATCCCCCTCTTCAGTTACCATCATGTCCTCAGGATGTAAGCCATTCTTTCTCTCAAAATCTGTGCTTTTGATAACAGGAAACCTTGTTTTCCTTCATGTTTCCAGTTCTTTTCTTCACTTGCAATCTCTTCCACACAGAAAGAAAGAGAGGCTAGCCCAACAACACAATGCCTCGGGCTCCTCACTCAGTAAGTTAGCATTTCTGATGCTGCTTGGTTCCAGAAGTTCAAGTTTTAATTCTGTGATTCTATGAAGCACCTATGATAAATGTCACTTTATCCATTTTCCATAATACCAAGTCTAAAGTCTGCCATGAGACAACAGTGGTGAGAACGGGATACCTGACCCCCCCCTTTTTTTTATTACTTCAGAGAAAACAGGCATGCAGTGGCTTGAACTCCCTGTCCACAATAAATATAAAAATGAAGAGAATTTGAAGGGAACAGATCAGATAGAGCCCAGAATTCCCAATGTAAGAGGCGCTCGCTTTCAGAAAGAGCCTTGAATTTATCTCCATTTTAATGTCTTTCCACATTTTAAAATATTAGTTGAAAGGGGGTTTTGGGAGAGCAGGCTGGCCAAAGTAAACATTCAACACACTGTTATACTAGAATTTTATTATACTCAAGTTCACAGGCGTCCCTGCTGCGGCTGCTGCTGTTACCATTGCCTGTCCACAGACCGGTGAATCAGTGGTTGTGTCTGAAAAGGAGACAAATGAGACCAAGATAAAAAAAAAATTGTTCACTACTTTCTCTGCATGTATGTTAGAAAGTCATCATATACGTGTGGTAACACAGTGGTAAGGACATAAAACCTGCTCTAAGTATTGAATTAGCCTCATTTTTTAATGCCACTGAGATGGTGTTGTTTTCTTTTACCCTCTTTAATGCTGTAGACATTTATATTTTTATGTTGTCATGGAGACCAGATGTAATTCAAATGATTTTGTTCATGATTGTGGAATCATCTGTCTCCTGAAGTCATCCTGTGATAGACGCTGTGGACAGAAAAGATTAAAGAAACAAACTGGCAAGGGCGTATTTATGCAACGTGACAAGAACATACACAAGGAAGGATGATGTCATAACGTAAGTAATTTAGAGGTTCTGGCAAGTATTTGGGTGGTAAACCATGGCTGCAGTTAGCTTAGAAAAAAAATTGGGCTACGTGCTCTTTGGGAAAGATCTTTATAATGTTTTTCAAGAAATATGAGACTAAAATAGGCTAAGAGCTATTGCATTGATCTTGTTTGGCAAAATAATACACTGTCTTCCTTAATGTTCTCAGCTGTTAATTGCTACTCATTAATGAAAAGCCTTTCTACTGAGCTGCTAAGAAAGAATGATGCCCCATGAAGAGAGTGGGGAGAATTAAGTCAGCTCCTCCTTGAAGTCAGCCTGAAAGCAGCCTCAAATGGCCTGGAAATGGAGAAGAAAAAGCTAGACGTTGTGCAAAGAATGCATAGTGAGTATCCTTCCAGCTACTGTGTCTTTTCTTCCTCATCTCCCTTCCCCAGCCCACTCTGCCTGTTGCTGGTTTTCTTGCTGCTCTTACCCTCATGCAGGATTGGTTTCCACGTTCAGCAGGATGTGGATTCTGCAAGCTTACAAAACCCAAACAAAACTCGTGCTCACAAATATAGAACTGTTTTCCTTAGCTCCTCACATAAATCAGAGAGAGGGGTGGGGAAGGAAGGGAGAAAGAAAGAAAGACAGACAGACAGACAGACAGACAGACAGACACGAAGAGAGAAAGAGAGAGATTGAGAGAGAGAGAGAGAGAGAGAGAGAGAGAGAGAGAGAGAGGGAGGTTAACACAGGGCTCTGAACTGTTTATTTTTTTGCCAGCTGCAACATGCTACCCTCACAGGGGATCACCTAAAACCAGCTATGGTTTAGGTTGGAGGGGGATGTCAAACTTAAACTTCAGGCTTGGCCTCTCTCAATGAATTACAACCTTGTCAAGAACCTATTTTTTTTTTTTTTAAATCAATGCAGGTTTTCTATCAAATCAAATACCTGCACACTAAATTATATTTTTGGTGCCAGCCTGGCTCTCTCTCTCTAAAAAAAAAATCCCCTTTGCTAGTTTTTTCCAGCTTCCTCCCCCTCTTACAGGCAGGTTTTGTTCATAAGAGGCAACTGCAAAACAAGCGCTGTATGAAGTGGGGCCCTATGGTGGATCATTGTCTTTGCCATTCTGTGTGCAAGTAACACCACTGTCTACCATCTTTCTCTGTGGCTTCATTGGCAGACGTGCCCCCAAAATATAGGTTAAGTGTGTCTTTGGTCCTTTAACTCAGCCTTAGAAAATATACACTTGCTTTCTAGAACCAGCTGTTTCATTTTCAGCTTAAAGACATCTCTACCTAGTGTAATGATGGTGGATAGTGTAAGCTTCCAACTTCCGTGATGGGGTGGGAATTAAACACTGTCTTTTTCAACTGCACTTTTTCAGGTATCCCTCCTGTCACCAGACTTGATACATGTAGATGGATTCTGAAGACAACAGGAATCCTATACCTCTCTTTTTTCTTTCTTTCTCTTTAACCTTTTCTTCTTACCTTTATTTCTTCTTCCTCTCCTTTCTCCAATCATTGTCATTTTCCACAAGAAAAGAAACTTGAACCTCTACCCATGTCAGCCAAACACCTAAGTTGATAAACATATTAATAAGACTCAATTGTATGAGGGGGGGTAGGGGGCTATAAAAAATTTTGAAAGGTGTGTTAAAGAGATCTTGGGGAAGGTTAGAGAGGGAGGGAGGCGTGGATACAATGAAAATACATTATTCATATATAAAATGCTAAAAAATATCTTCTTACAAGAAAAGAAGTTGGGCCAGGAGATGACTCAGTTGGTAAAGTGCTTGTCTTTTGAGAAAAAAGACCCAAGTACATACCCAGAAAAAAAAAGTTTAAAAAAGAAATCTAGGTATACTGGTAGTCCCTGATATTCCAGCTCTGAGGAGGCAGAGATACTCAGATCCCTGAGATTTACACACCAAACAGCCTGACCTTTGTGGAGGCTTCCAGACCAGTGACAGATTCAGTTTTATAAAGAAGGTGCCAGTGACTGAGGAGCATCAGCTTTACACACATACACACACACACCCCAACATGTACTCAAAGAAGTAAAAACTTTTATGCCACCTAGCTCTTCAACTCTGGTTTCTCCTAGTGGATTAGGTATTTAATTTTTGAGATTGCTTTTTCCCTAAACTCATCAGAACTGGAAATACTAGCCCTTAACACTCTTAGGCCAATCAGCTGAGGATGTTCGCCTAGAAATGTGCCAAAAATGGATTTTTAATACAGGAGTATCTGTGCATCAACATCCATGCAGGACAAAGCCACAGAGGTCAATTGCTCAAAGTTGGCACCGAGGTGGTCACTTACATGGCCCAGAAGTCTTTACTTGATGGTTTTCCAATTAAATGCTACATATACCTCAGGGCATATATAAAGAATCCTCAGATGAATTGCAAACTATTTTCAGTAGCAACTGGGGTAGGGAAAACACTGACAGAAAAATCCCAAGCAGCTGTGTCTGCATCTTCTAAACTCAAATAAAATAGTTTCTGGTTGGACTCAAATATTTTTTGATAGGCGATCACAGTACCAGCGTGGTCTTTCTTGTCAGCTACCTAACAGGGGCTGCTATATTAGCTCTGTCCACCTGCTCCAGCTGGAAGCTCATGTCCAAAAGTCACCTTTCATGGCAAATACATGCTTAGAGGTAGCTGGGAAAATCCTTGAAGGGAAAATGGGGATAAAATTCATAATATAAAGATGAAAAATATAAGACACTTAGGTATATCTGATGCAGCACAGTTATACTAAAGGCTAGGCTGCTGCTATGTCAGTCCTAAAGGGTCTATATAATCCAACTGGATAAATAAATCCTTTACTCAACTCTTACTGTAGGAGCGTTCCTGGGGCTAGATATTATAAGAAACTAATATGAGTGGGATCATGGTACCTAAGCAGAAAAGGCCACTAGGTTAACAGAAGAGAAAAGAGCATAGATAAAGATGATACAAGATAACACCGAGTCACATGGTGGGGACAACAGGTTCAGAGTCACATGTTTTACCCCAGTAGGTCTTGAGAAAAGTTACCTCTGTGGACTTTTCCTTGGAACTTTGTCTCCGCTTTGGGTAAAACTGACTTTGGTCTCAGTTTCAGAGATAGATATTCATTGTTTAAGCTAATTCATGAATCTCCTCCTCTTGGATTCAGTGACCCAATCAGAGATGGTATTGAAACTCAATCCTCCCTACAAGAACACTGAATACAGAGAATAACACTAGAGATCAATATAAGAGGGAGAAGCCTATAGTTTGTATCAGATGAGTCAAAGGTCAAGACTTTTCCAAAGTAGTAGCAGCAAAGAGTGTCAGAGATTAAACAAAACTCAGAACCAAGTTCCAATGCAGAAGAAGCAGCCTCTCTTGGGGACAAGAAGTCTTGACAGTATCCATGATTCTTGATTCCATCAGGAACTAGGGACTAGGTTTTAATGATGTGCTATGTGTGGCTGAAGTGGTATGCCTCCCTTAAAATCCAGTGATTACTATGGCACACAAAGATAGATAATAGACCCAAAGGTTCAAAGCACAAAGATAATGAGCCTCTGAGTTGAACACGGAAAAACATCCTCTGATAGACACTCTGACTTCAGATCAGTACTGAGGGAACATCAGACCTTCATGGCACTCAGTGGTATGAATACCATGATTTATTGAAGTGGTTTTCTTAGCCTCCTGGACACAATGTAGGAGCTGGCAATTCAGGGATGGGCATTAAGAAGTAATCACTCCTTAGTTTGGTTTGATGGTTGGCAGGAGATTTATAGGAAAAGAGAAACTGAAAAAGTGTTAGTTAAGATGACCTGATATATGAAATGCCCAACATCTGAGCAAAATAAATAGAAAAACAGTGAACAAACGAAATCTGTGGTGAAATCATTCCATCCCAAATAAACACCTACAAGAATTAATTTGTAGAGAAATGGGCATGCTCAACATGTCTGTGATGTATGTCATTGACACAGCCATTTGGCGTCATAGAAATAAACTTGGAGAGTCCTAAAAGGAGCCATAACAGATAAACATGGAGAAAGTGGCAAATCTGAGAGCAGGGACTTGGGTTTTATACTCACTGGTGCCTGGAGCCAGCCTAATTATGAGAAAATTTCAATTGTAACTCCATGCTAACCTAAACAGAAACACTTATAACTTGCCTTTACTCTAGAACCACTGCTATTGGCATGACGGCTCTGCGACCAGGTACACTCAAAACATTTCACACTCAGCTTTCTTCCTGGCTGCCACCATCTTGAAAGTCATAACAGATTGTCAACTACACCCCAACATTTTCATTTTATATTTTATTCTAAAAGTTATACATTTGTTTTTTATTAATGGAACTAATAAAAGTATAACTTTGAGCTGGAAAGATGGTTTACTGGATAAAATGCTAGTGTGAACACAAGGGCTTGAGTCTGAAAGTTGAACCCTTAAGACATATGTCAAAAACTGACCATGGTGGTGCTCGCCTGTGGCCTCTGTGCTGCGGGAATGATAGCTTTGGAGTTCACTGTCTAGCCTGCCTAACCAAGTCAGGAAGCTCAAGATGTAATAAGAGATTCTGCCTCAAAATATAAGATGGAGATAGACTAATGGAAGACACTAGATGTCTGCCTCTGAGTCCATAGATGCATGTGTGGATGCTTACAATGGTACATGTGCACACCACACATACAAGAAAGGAAAACAGATATGAGGCTATGCAAGAAAGAAAAGAGATGCTTTAATGCACTTTGACATTTAAAGACAATAATAATAATGAGTGAAATCTGTCTAGGTTAAGAAAAGATAATTTTTTTAAAGAACACAAAATGTCACTGGAATAATATCAAGCTCTATGTCTTCTAGGCCTTTAAGCATACAGTTAGTGTAAAGGCGAGACAGAAAATATAGGTGAGAAGATCAGATTAGTTCTGGATTTGAGGTTGTTGAATTACCTATTAGTGTTCTAAAGCTTATGTCTAAGAATCCTGAGAAATAACTACCAATATTTCTGTTTATATGTTTCTCATCTATCTGTGCTATACCTATTTTATATTGTTTATATTATATTTAAATTAAATGTATATATATCCATGTAAATTTATTTATTTGTTATTTTACAAAACATAAGAATGGTAAAATGGCCATTTCAACATTATTATGACTGTTGATCAGTGGACAGCAAGATTCGAATGAAAACAGAAAGGGTCTGCTTCAGAAGAAATTTTTAAAGTAGAAAACAGCTTATGTAAATGTATTAATTCAAACCTAGGAGGATGGTAAGAACTTAATGAATATTCTCCAGGGCCTATCCTTCCTTCTTTTCTTCCTTCGTTCCTTCCTTCTTTTTGTTCTCTCTCTCTCTCTCTCTCTCTCTCTCTCTCTCTCTCTCTCTCTCTCTCTCTTTTTCTTCTTTCTTTTTTCTCACTAGAAAAATCAACTGGATTTGGAGATTTGGTTCCTACAGAGGAGACAGGGTGGAAAACCTAGAAGTAAATCTTAGGAATACAGTTTGTTGTTGTTTTCGGTTTTGTTTTTATTTTCATAAGTTAATTGAATCAGGTTCTACCCAGACATCTATGGCAGGAAACACAAGCCTACATTCATCACACAAATACACCAATTATTCAGCTAATAAAAAAGATGTTGTATTCCATCCATCCCCTTCCATTGGTGAGTATTGAATTCTCTCATTTTATAAGTTTTGCCTGGAGCCCCCCTCACATGGGCATGAACCTGCTGATTAAGCAGTCTTCAAACTAAACTCACTTCATAATCACTTCCATCTTGTGAATTTAAACTAGAGTACTTGGGGTTTGCAGGGGGACTTTTTTGGAAATTAACTAGCAAGGAGGACAGTATTCTGAAACATGTTCTTCCTTCTACATGACTTTTAAAGCTTGCAGACAAGGAGCACTAGAAGACAAACTTGCCTAAGTGGAGAAAATGGCTTCACTCTGCTGCTAGTTACCTACTTTCAAACAGTATTACCGTGGGGGAATTGAAGCCTTCAGATCACATAAATATAACCATCTCACAGACGTGTGTGCTTTCTGTTCTGGAACTTTGACTGAAAAAGAATCTTGAAAAACTGGGCTGCTGTCTTGGCTGCTTGGCACCAAGGCAAGGCAGTGGAGATAAACTTAATTTTATTATAATCATTATTAAATAAAGATTTGGGAGAACAGCAAGAGTATATTTGTGATAGAAATTATAAGAAATTTATGTAAATAACCATGTAGATTTCATACATCCCTTAGGCTCCAACAAATATTTCAAATCACTACTGCCTCTTGGGAAATTGATTTTTTTTCTTCCTCTGTTTGAGGACTTATCGTCCTTGGGGTTCCCAGTAAATTGGGTCCAATTTGAAAAAGTACTTTTAAGATGAGAATATGGATTTCAAAAGCAAAACACTTTCTTATTAAGGCATGGCTTTTCCTCTTAAGAACTGGGCTTTTAATATCCGGGATTATAATTTTATTTTTATTGCAGTACCATCTACCTGAATTCTTATTTTCCTCCCTCTCTGGTTGTGATGGTAGTGCATTTTTTTTCTGTACCTCGCATTGCAGAGTAGTAGGAAAAATATCTGAATGCCCATGAGTTTCAGATCAAATCCTTCAGCTCCTGTTTCCATGTGATATATATTGCCTGATTTCTCTGAGAATCAATGTAAATAGGAATTATATAATATATTGAAACTATCTTCAAATGTCATAGAGCATATCAGGTGAAAAATTATCTGAGAAAGTGAATTGTCAACTACAAAATATCACAGACTGTTGTATGGTTCATGCAAACTCATCTTTGAATAAGGGTCTGATTCTTATCTTCAAGGCACTGTGATAACAAATTAAGGCTAAATTGCAGCACTAACTAGCTGGAGAGATGGCTTTCTCAGTTAAGAGCTCTTCCAGAGGACCCACGTTCATTTCCCAGTACATGCATTGTATGGCAAACAATTGTCTGAAATTCTGTAATTCAAGCTTCAGGATACTGAACATTCTCTTCTGGCTTTATACATAGAGTACACACACACACACACACACACACACACACACACACACACACTAAAATAAACAAAGTTTAAATCGCTGAGTTGAGCATGGTAAGTCAGACACAGATCTAAACATTTAAAATACTAAGGCAAGAGTATTGTCATGAAGTCAAAGATAGCCTGAACTGAAGAGAGAGAGAGAGAGAGAGAGAGAGAGAGAGAGAGAGAGAGAGAGAGAGAGAGATATGCTGCTTAAAATAAAGAACAAAGTGAAAAAATAAATGATAACTAAAATAAAAAGTTAAAAAAATAAATATAGTTTGAGAGACAGTTGCTAGGGAAACAACTGTAAAAGGTGATCATACATAGGACAGAGGAAAGAGCATGTTCCAGAAAAATGTAAATAAAATATCAAAAGCATATTAGAAGGTGGTAGTAAGAAAGAACATGTCAATACCTCTTTAGAAATTAAATTCTAGGTAACCAGCACTGGATAACTCTATTGCCTCATTCTCCTAGCACAAAAGCCAAAAAAGCTTCCTTAACTTTACAGGCAGATTTTCCACACAGTCAAACCCACGATAGTTTTCCCACACCAGTGAAGAATAGCTATTTATTCCATGCTATGAGGAAGAGTTTTTCAAATGAGAGAAATTGACAGAAAATAATCTGATGCCCAAGTGAAGTGAGGGAAGTAATATTTTCCCTTTTTTGTAAATGTGTTTGTTTTCAAATTTCTCACTATCTTACATGAGCGTTCAGATTCTTGATGTCCAAAAGTGACTTAACATAGATTTCTACAGATTCTAGGGCTTTTCACATTCAGACTTCAAAGCTGCTGGCTATTGCTCTCCTTTGTCCTCCAGGATGAGAGATGACTAAGGAAAGGTTAGTACATTTACATTAAGAGAGAGAAAAGGGGAAACCATGACCCACAAGCTCATCTGTGCAGATTGAGCTCCTGAGAGTCAAAGCTCAGAAGGCAGTATTTTTGGGCAATGACTCGGTGCCTTATTGCATCCTGGAGTTTGTTGGCAGTAACAGAATTATCCGATAATTAGCATTTCTCCCATTTAATTTGCTGTTAGAGCTAGTTTATAACATTCACCAAGGATCAAGGAAAGGAGGAGAAGTAACACCCTCCCCACCCAAGTTGTAAGGATCTCTAGTTTATTTTACCTGCTGCTAATATCAGCTTTGTGACACATTTTTGTCTGCTTAAAAAAAGAAAAAGAAAAATACAGTCTACATGAATCTGTCTAGTGTGTTATTTATAGCTTTGTGGCCATAGCTCTTTATGATAAAAATGTAATACCTTCCTGTAAAAATTCTTTATTCTCAGTAAAAATAATCTTTTATTCCCTAGTTTTGTTCTGCCATCCCTACCTGGAAAACTTCACTGATATAGTCAAAAGATAGACCTTCAATATGCATTTTAGAGTCATGCTTTAAATCCACTTTTTTATTGCAAAAAGACTTCTCCCAAAACCCTCTGAATATAATATATGAGAGCAAATGTCTACTCCAAGGAGTTACTCAGTGAGGAAGTGTGGCCAAGCAACAACTTGAAGTAGACTTGGTTTTTCTCTAAAATCTTCACTCTCTGGGATTAAAATCTTGAGATGAAACATCTGGATTTCAGAAGTGTCCTTGGGGATTGAACATAACAGTTCCATAGAATACATATTGCACATAATATGGCCTTGTTATTCCTATATTAGCACTACCCCAGCCGGTGCCTGCAGTTACCATGTCAGTCTCCTGACACATCATTAATAAACAGGTAATTTCATAACTGATTTCCAGCGAGTGTCATGTTGAAAACCACCTGGGTTTTAGTTTTCACTAACATTAAAGAGACAAGCTAGAAGGAGGTCGTTATTACTAAACTGGGACTAATTTAACTGAATAATGATTTGAATCAGCAAAAATAAATACATATGCAGAAGATAAAAGAAGTTTCCAGGCCAACGGATAGGTCTGGATCCACTAATAAAAACAGGACTATGCCTTCCCCTTTTCCCCACAAATGGACCACATTTGGAGTTATTCTGAAATGGTGCCCACTGCCTCTGGGAAAGTTCCAGAAACACCAAGGAAGTAATCATTGAGGGATTTAAAAAAAAATAAAAACTATGGGTTTAAAATTATGACATATGAAATTAGGTCATGCAGATTTCAAATGAATATTGCATGGAAAATGCCCTTAAAGATTAAAAACACGCACCAAGGTCAGCCCTTGAATGTGGTGCCTTTGGATCAAACCAAGCCTGTTAATGACAAAGGACAATAGACTCCTTGTCAGACATGATTTTGGTAGAGTCTGTTTTGGGATGGGCTGGAAATTATTTATTTATTTATTTTGTCTTCGTTTTTCGGTGTTAGCTCCTTTTCTTGTCCAAATACCAGACAAGAAGCAACTTCTTAAGAGAGAGCTAGTTTGAGGTTACAGATTTCAGGGATAGAGTCCATCATGGTGGTGAAGGCACAGCAAGACAAGATGGAGACTGCTGGTCAAATTGCATCTGTAACCAGGAGGTAACATGAGAACAGGAAGGAGCTAGGTCAGGGCTACAGAATCCCAGAGTGCTCCTGTAAGCTACTTCATTCAAAGAGGCTTCACCCATTAACGCAGTCTACAGCCTTCCCAAACAGCAATCAGCCCTGAGCCAAGTGTTAGAGCATTTTTGAATTCAAAATACAACATTACTATTCTCTAGGCACCACGTCTATTACCCTGGAAAATAGCTGAGCAATGCCACAATCACTTCTACAACAACAGATGAGGTCAGCCATGTTTTCTCAGGGCATTCAGTCTTGCAGTATATTTCTGGAGGGATTTTTAATGGTCCAAGGCTAATTCATACCACAGTATCTTAGCCTTTGCCTTCAGCTCACATGAATAGCAACATAGATGGGAATAAATGTTGAGAATTGCTACTCTATCCATTTTCCTGCTGCCTAGAAGAAACTCTGATGCCACTCATTTCTCTGTGAGCTCCTGACCCCTTTTCAACTCCATACAGACCTACTTTCTTTGTTCTTATGAAGTTTTCAAGAGTATACTGTCATAAAATCTACTAGGTAATGGGGGTGTTGAAGGAATGCTGTTCAAAGAGTAGTAATTCTTCAAACTAAATAAGGAACATTTTTTTTCATAGAGAAGGGTTCAGCTATTAGTATGAATTTACAAATATGGAAATAGATCTCACACTCATGGACCAGATAGAGAAGAAATCAAAACCAAGCAACCTTGCTCCACAGCCTAAGCGTTGGACTATACTCACTCTAGAATGGAGGGTCCTTAATGATGTAATGTAACTTATTGTGAACAAGAAGTTTCCTTTCTAAACCAAATGAGTCTCCTTCGAGGAGAAAAGGAGACTCATTGGGTTCAGAAAGTAAACAACTCCCAAGTCTCAGGTGTCCCTAAAAACTATGAAGGTTCATAAGGACCCTCCCCAAAGTTACTTGGGCAGCAGTGACTTCTGGAGGGATTTGTGTGATGATTAGTTTGTGTTTCTGATGAATAAAGCTTGCCTAGACATCAGAGGTTAAAGTTGGCAGTAGTTAACCATAGAAGCTGGGTGGTAGTGGCTCAAGCCTTTAATCCCAGCACTGGGAGATGGAGACAGGAATATAAAACAAGTGGAGACAGGATCTAGGAACCTTTTAGAAGGATGATCTGGAGAGGTAGAAAGTCAATAGTGGCTGCTCCTTTGCTTCTCTGATCTTTCAGATATTTGATATTTGACCTGATATTTGACTCCTTGTTCTTATTGATACTACTAATTAGGTTCATGCTTTAGGAACTCCTCCAGCCAAGCTATCTGGAAGATGTGGATGGAGACTGTAGTAATAGTTTTGTGGCCTGGACTTTCAGGTTTAGCCTCAAGGTTCGGACCCACAGACCCACAGAAATACACACAGTGCCATAGAATCACAGAATCACACAGACACATTAATTTTTTGCTGATTGACCTAGGGACTAGGCATATAACTTACTAACTCCTACATCTTAATTCAACCCATGATTCTTATTTTGTTCAGCCATGCCACTTGGTACCTTTTCTTAAAGCAACCTTTCAGCTTCTTTCCTCTGCTTTTGCTAGCCACTCTTCTGGCTCTCTCTGGCATCTCTGCTTTGTTTTTTCTGTTCCCAGAGCTTTTTAATCTGGTAGCCCCGCCCATGCTTCCTGTCTGCCTTTGGCCAATCACTTTTTTTTTTTTTATAAACCAGCAGACAGGACAATCATTTACAACGGAACAGAACACAATCCCACTGTAGGAGCCCCCAAAACACAGCATTCCTGAGTCTTCACCACACTCAAGACAGCCTTTCCAGTGAAGCAGCTGCCTTTGAGTCATCCATGCTTCTGTAAGAGACCACTCAAACATATCTCTGTAACACCTGGGAAGAATCGCACAAGATAGCATCAAACTGGAACATGATCAGTAGGAAAATCATGTTTTCTTTTCTAAGAGTCCATCCCCAAGTTCACACAAGAGGGGGAAAAAGGTATTCTCTCTTGGTAGTTCTTTAAATGCTATAATGAAAAATTTTATACACCTTAAATCTTGTATTCCAAGTCTATACAGGGAATATAGATGAAGTTAAGAAAAAGAAAATAAAAACATGCATTCTCTAATTTATACTTTTCACATGTTAGGAATTGGTAATTTTTATGATGCTGCTAAATTAACATTATTGCTCTCTATTTAAGAAACAAAAATTCTGCTATTGTAACATTGTTGTTTAAGAGTAAGTTCCAAAAATTAACACATTTCCACTGTGTTTCTTGTGCATATTTTTTATCTGAGTGCTAAAATATAACTTTACACATCCCTCTTGATTCTTTCTCATTCATTAATAACAAAACAATTTGCGCCACACATAAAAGTCAAAGTAAGCATGTATAGAATCTAAAAATATAATTTAACATTAGGAGTTTAATTTAGTATATATTTTTATAGCCAAATGTAAATCTAGCAATCAAGAATTAAGAAAATAACCTATGGAAATGTCTAGAACGAATATAATTCCCTCTGCAATTTTGGTCTTTGTGTCTTTCACAAACATGTACTCAAAATCTGTTTAAATAATTTCTTCTACTTATCTCTGCATAGTCACGTGAAGGAATTTCCCTCAGTATGATACAAAATATTACATAAAAAAATGAAAGTAAATAATAATGGAGACAATGTGTGTACCAATACTTACTCCTGCATGGGGTTCTCATGTAGGGATGATTTTGTAGGTTGTAGTTTGAAAATGAAATGCCCCTCATCAGTTCATATGTTTGAATTCCTGGTCCCAGGTTGGTGGCATTGTTAGGGAAGATTACGGAACCTTTGGGAGGTGGGTCTTTGCTAAAGGAAGTATGGAACTTTGGCAGACATTGAGGTGTTATAACTTTGTCCCACTTTCTGTTCTTCCTTTTTGATTCCTGTGTGTAGAAGAAATGTGATCAGCCTGATTGCTGACTGCCCAACCTGGCCTCATATTCCTCCTGATGTCTTCCCAGACATAATATACTATACCTCTATTATGGAACTATAGACCCAAATAAACCCTTTCTTCCCTGAATTGCTTATTGCTATGGTACTCAATCCCAGCATCATAAAAATAATTGATGCACACCCATGTTATGGTGTGGTTATACCGAGAAGAGAGCCAGTAAGACAAAAGTAGATATTCAAGAAAAGGCTAAATGTGGGGAGATAACCAGACATGGTCATAAGAGCCAAGAAGATCCAAAGTTTACTGACAAACTCTTAAGAGCCAGGAGAGCCACTGGTATGAATCAGCTTGAGTCTGTGGGTAAATGGACAGATGTTGGGGTTAGGGTTAGGGTTAGAAAATCTGCCTTCTTATTCTATTCATATCAACAATGATGAGAAAGCACTTTCTTGAGTTTAATTATTTCCAATGAAGTGTGATAAAGATATACCCAGAAATACGTTTTTTACTTTTAAAGCATCTTTTTACCGACTTACACTGATGTCTTCAATTAACCATCACAGCACCCAGCCAAGAGAAACCTGAGAAAGTCTGATCACATATTTGATTGTGGAGGATGGAGGTTGTTGCTGTAGTGAATTCTACTTGCCCTATCCATTAGTACATAGATGCTGCTATGCAGCATCCTAGTCAGTCCCATCACAAGAATTGAAGTTCTCAACGATAATGGCATCAAAATACAGAAATCTTCCCTTGGGCTCTTCAGTAGAGGCATTGACCAAGCTACCAGCTTTCTGCACTCTGTCAGCCAGAAAGTCCTCTATAGGGCCTGTATAGTTTTCATCTAAACCTCATATTGTTCCATTCCCAAAGCAAAATGTTACGCTCCTCAGAATCTCCAGGGAAGGTCGAAGCATACAGCTTTGGGTGAAATGTAAATTTCTTAAAATATTTATCCATCCATAAGTGGCTACATTTTTGACATTATTATAGGGTTTCTCAGTGTTCCGTTTTATTAAAAAATATTTATTTGGTTTCTAAGATTACTGCTTTTCTGACCACAGAAAATTCAATTACTGAAAACTGTAGCTATCAAATTGGTTGAAAATAAATAGCCTTTTATCCAAAGCTGGCAAAGACTGGTTCACTTTTAATATGTAGCTATTTAAAAAAAATAAAATAAAAATAAGAAAACATGCCCACTGTAAGCTGATGGACTGCAGAGTGAGAAATGGAGCAACACTTTACATCATTGGTTTTATTTTATTTGAAGTAAGATAAGGAAGGAGTTTGGCAATGTGGGCATAATTTCCTTGTTTTTTTTTTTTTTTTTTTCTCCTCTTTTGTTTTCCAGGACAGAAGAAACATGAACTTTCTTGCCAATGGAAATCACTCTCTCCTGCTTTCCCTCCATCTCGGCTTGAAATGTTTAGTAATATACAGGAAATGTGCTAAGTGAGACCTACAAACGTGGGCTTCCAAGATCCAAGCTAATTACGTGCTAAGCAATCTGTGGCGGCAGCAGTATTTCCAAGGAGCCAGAAAGGATGTTGAAGTAAGATGCCTTTCAGGGTCTCCCTTTTCCCCTATTTATATCTTAATCTCTCCTACCCAGCATGTTTTTTCCTCTCTCTAGAAAGAGCACGTATCCACGTTTCCTTAGCAAAAACCAATAAACAAACAAGAAGAGGTGACTAAGACAGCAGATCCACATCTTGAAGGAAACCACTGGGAGGGAAAAAATGACTGTCACGCCACTGTGTCCACATGGCTAGACTGTCTTCTAATTGACAGTGATGGAGCTGCATGCCATTCCAGCCCATTGTTAACCTTGGGCAAAACAAAGCATTGTAAGGCAGAAGGTGCTATTGCAGAGTTTAATGACTTAGGTGTTTGTGAATTCCCATGGTGCTGCTCATCCATATGGTGTCAATTTTCTGAGAATGATTGGGGTAAGCATTAAAAGATGGCCATGAAAAGAGTGGGGAGAGATTGCTTCCCTAATTTTCCTTTATCTACTGGATGAACGTGTGCAAATCATGCAACTTCCAGGAATACAGTTCCTTACCTATAGAATAAAGTGAATAGGGGAGAAATATTGAAGGACATTTCAAACTTCCGGTGCTTTTCCTGCTAGGACAGGCACTGAATCACTCCTATGGCATCATTCACATGGCACAATGTGATTGCTGAGCTAACATGTGCTAGACATCAGAAAGAAGCTTCCTTTTCAAATTTGAGATTCTATGATTGTGCACAAAGTATGATACTAATTCAAAGCTGATAATAGTAGTTTAAGATTTTTCTGGATGATTTTTCCCAAGTAGTGTCGTCAACATGATATTTTAAAAGATGATGGATATGTTAATAACAGACTTGAAAACCAAGATGCTCATATGATTTGTGTGCTTAATTCAGATCATCATGCTCATTGCCCAGAAGGATAGGATACTCTCTGTCTGTCTCTCTGTGTCTGTCTCTGTCTGTCTCTTTCTCTCCCCCACCTTTCTCTCTCTCTCTCTCTCT
>PVIH01012428.1:0-63616 GCA_004025045.1 Sigmodon hispidus
GCAGAGCGCAGCCTCCACGAACCCATGTTCCTCTTCCTGTGCATGCTGTCAGTCACTGACCTGGTCCTTTCCACATCCACACTGCCACGCATGCTCTGTCTCTTCTGGATGGGAGCTCACGACTTTGCCTTTGAAGCTTGCCTTGCCCAGATGTTCTTCATCCACAGCTTCACTGCCATGGAATCTGGCTTCTTCTTGGTCATGGCCATTGACCGCTATGTGGCCATCTGTGACCCCCTGCGCCATGCCACAATTCTCACCCACAGTCGCATCGCCAAAATGGGAGTAGCTGTGGTGCTGCGGGGAGTAGGCTTTTTCTCCCCACATCCCATCCTGCTCAAGCAGCTGCCCTACTGCAGAACTCGAATCATTGCACACACCTACTGTGAGTTCATGGCTGTGGTGAAGCTGGCATGTGTGTACACAGGAGCCACCAAGCGTTACAGTCTCACTGTTGCTTTTGGAATTGGCTCCTGTGATTGTTTCTTTATTGCCATCTCCTATGTTCTGATTCTCCGTGCAGTCTTTCGCCTCCCATCTCGAGAAGCAAGTCTTAAAGCTCTAGGCACTTGTGGTTCTCATGTCTGTGTCATTGTTGTTTTCTATTCAACAGCTGGGTTTACCTTTCTGACCCATCGTTTTGGCCGCCATGTGGCCCCCCAAATTCATATCCTAATAGCCAATATGTACCTACTGGTCCCACCCTTTCTTAACCCCATTGTTTACGGTGTTAGGACAAAGAAAATTAGAGACTATGTTCTTAGTATTCTAAGAGCAAAAAGTTGATAATCATGTTGGAATTATTTGAAAACAAAGTAATAGAAGTAAAAGAAAGAATGCAAATAATTAGTGATTTTATCATTATGGACCATTTTGGGAATCCAAACATTAGTCTTAATGTGAAAGATGACTATAGAAGTTCTCAAATTTTGATAAAGTTAATGATTGTGACATTTTTGTGTGTACTTGTTTATAGTAACCTTCTTTAGAACTTTATAAAATACAATTTTCTTCCTTGTCTGTCCTTCCAACCCATGCTTTGCCTGGTGATTACATCTTACCTTAGAATAAGAAATGATTCAAAAGGAAAGAAACACATGACCATTCTAAAATGTTCCCAAGAAAAATCTGCTAATGAAAAACTGATGAACACTGTCAGTAATTGACATACAATTATATAACTTATTTTTAGCCATGAATATGTGAAACTGTTCCATATATTTATAAAAATTTACACAGAACTCTTACAGTAAATAGAGAATATCATTTATAAGGATTCAGTCAACAAATAAATAGAATTATTTTATTTTAAATATGTTTATATACATAGGGGGCTATGTGCACCTGAGTAAACTTGTCATCAGAAATCAGAAGTGTTGGAGTTACAGGTGGCTTTGACCTCCCCAATGTGGGTGATAGGATGGGATGTTTAGTCTCTTGCACATTCCCTACACATCCTAGCCACTGGGGCATTTCTCTAGCCCATTCTACAAATACTTAAATCATCTTGTGATTATAAACTATTTTTCTTATACTATTTTTTACATGAGCTAACTATCATATGACTCCACATTGTGAATTACCATTGTATAATAAAGAAACTGTTTTGGTCTATGGCAAGGCACCTTAGAAGTAAGTGGGAACTCTGAGCATAGATAAAGAGGAAGGAGGGCAGAGTCAAAGGAGATGCTGAAAGCTAACACCCAAGAAAGTGAGATGTAATGAAACACAAGTACAGCCACTAGCTGTATGGCAAGACATGGATTAATAGAAATGGTCTAAGTTAAGTAGTAAGAGCAAGTTGATAATGAGCCTAAGCCATAAGCCAAACAGTTCATAATGAATATAAGCCTTAGTGTAATTACTTTATAAGCAGCATTAGGGCCTCAGGTGGTAGAATTTCTCTAGACCATAGGCCTAGACAAACCAGAAACTTCTGACTACATATGGCCTCTTTAAACCTTTTATTTCAGTTTATGCAGATTCTATTTATGACTGTCTATATTCTTATGAATAAATTTAGTTTACTTATACACATTGATCTTGATTTTATCTTTTGTATTCAAAAATAAGAGGTAATTTTGTTTGTAAAAGTCTATTTTCTAAATAAATCAATTTAAAATATCCTTAAATGATATTTAAAAAAATATTATATGCACAGCATTGAAAATGAAATTATTTTTTATCAATAAAATATACTCATTTATTATTTTTTTTCAGTGAAGAGAGAATTTATTGAAAGCACTAATTTCAAAGACAACCTGTCTTACAGGTTTAGGCAGTCATCTAAAAGAAACTAATTATAATTCTTTTTATAATTTTTACTGTTATATATATGTATATATATTTTTTGTTGATTTTATATTATGTACCCCTTCAAACTCAGTTATCAGCCTTCTCAGATTTATACCCACAGTTATGATCTCCCCATTTACAAAAACGCCCATTTATGCTCATTTACTTACTGGAGTATAATTAAACTCCTCATGGACAGACCGTAAAGGAAAATAAGCCTTTCTTTACTCTCACCCCTGCCAGAGGCCATCAATGCAGAAGTGAGGCAATGTGTCATTTAGCTATGTTCTACCCTTGAGCTCTTGTATACAATGACATCCTTTTTTTTTTAATTTTAAAAATTTTAATTTTTATTCTTTATACAAACACACATACACATACACACATATTGATCAATGTGGTCATAAACCCGCTTAGGTTCTAGGGAAGAAATATAGACTCTACTTTTTTAATTTTTAAAATTAACATTTTCATTTATTTTTACATACCTATTACAGTCACCCTCCATGGCTCCCATCCCCCCCATCACTTCTCTGTCCATTTAGAAAGAGAAAGGCCTCCAATGGGCTTGAACAAAGCATAACACATCAGGCTGAGGCAGGACTGAACTCTTCCCCCAGCATCAAGGCTGGGCAAGCTAATCCATCATAGGGAACAGGCTTCCACAAGTCAGCTAAATGCCTGGTCCTTATCTCACTGCTGGGAGCCTTGCAAACAGATAAAGTCACACATATGCAGAGGGTCTAGGTTGGTCCTATGCAGGTTCCCTAATGTTGGTCCAGAGTCCATGAGCTCCCATGAGCTCTGGTCAGCTGTCTCTGTGGGTTCCCTGTCATGACCTTGACCCCTCTGGCTCATACAATTGTTTCTCATGACCAGATGTGTTGGGAGGGGGAAGAGACCTTGAATAAGGATATACAGGGATGGAAAAAAAAATTCAGAGGGAAAGATGAACACAAAGAAAATATAGGTGTAGCAATCTTATTTGTATTTCCATCCTTGATAAGCCATGCTTATGATTCTTATCCTCTGTATAGTTATTGTTAACTCTTCCACATTTTAAATTCTTTTTACTGTGTTTTTTTTTTTGATAAATACAAAATAAAGAAGAAGAAGAAGAAAAAAAAAAGAAGAATGAAAATTCAAAAAAAAAAAGAATGACAACAAATTCATGATAATGCCTTCATTAAGGAGTCTACTGGGAAATTAAGGGAGTGGATTGGGTGGGTGGGGTGGAGGAGGTAAGTTGGGGTGGGACAGAGGGGGAGTGTAATGAAAGAGACATCTTGTTGGGAAGATCATTTTGGGGTTAGGGAAAAGCCTGGTGCTAACACAATTCCAGGAATCCACAAGGATGACCCCATCTAAGACCTCTAGCAATAGTGGAGAGGATGCCTGAATTGATCTTTTTTTTTTTTAAGTCCATTAATGAGTAAGTACATCCCCTGCTTCTCTTTCTGGGTTTGTGATACCTTGCTCAGGAGGGTATTCTCCAAATCCATCCATTTGCCTGCGAATTTTAGGATATCATTTTATCTTACTGCTGAGTAGTACTCCATTGTGTAGATGTACCACAGTTTGTTAACCCATTCTTCAGTTGAGGGGCATCTAGGTTGTTTTCAGGTTCTTGCTGTTACAAATAATGCTGCTATGAACATAGTTGAGCTAATGCTTTTGGGGTACAAATGTGTGTCTTTAGAGTATACACCTAAAAGGTATTGCTGGATCCTTGGGGAGATTGATTCCCAGTTTTCTGAGATACCACCATACTGCATCCTAGAATGGCTGAACAAGTTTACACTCCCACCCACAATAAAGGGGTGTTCCCCTAACTCTGCATCTTCTCAAGCATAGGCTGTCATCTGTGTTTTTGACCTTAGCCATTCTGTAAGGTGGTATCTCAAAGTTGTTTTGACTTGCATTTTTCTGATGGCTAAAGATGTTGAACCCTTTTTCATGTGCCTTTCAGCCATTTGTAATTCTTCTGCTAAAAATTCTGTTTTTGTTCCTGAACCCCATTTTTTTATTTGGGTTATTTAGGGCCTTGGGCTCTAATTTCTTGAGTTCCCTATATATTTTTTTAATTCGCCTCTCAATTTCTTGCCTTACACAAGATAGATTGAACAAGGGAAACTCAATAAATATTTGTGAATTTGATATTGTCTCTACAGTGACTTAAATTTTATAAAGATACTATTTATATTTTCGTTTTTGAACAAGGTATGTGTATTTTGAGGATTTGTGTGAATAGACATATACACAGGTTTGTGATAGTACATACATGTGTATGTGTGTGTGTTTGTGTTGTATGTGAAAATAGCCCAGGAAAGATGAAGAGGTCTTGAAATGGGGCTATTAATATCACAATGAGAGAAAATAGGATGCAAGAATTGTTATGGGTATTCAGATAGGATATGGTGTTAAGCTTTGGAAAGAAATGAAGGAAGACTCTTTGTTGTTAATGAACAGAGTAAAAGATCTTGACTAATATTGGTATATTTTTTATGAAGATTTTTCAGATGTATATTTACCAAAAAAAAAAAAAAAAAAGAGTCAAATAGAATACTGAGAAGTAGACAGAGTCTGGTAAATAAACTTTTTCTGTACCACAATTATTAGCAATACAAAACTATAATATGCAATTTTGTTAATCTATCCTATATTTATGGTTTATAAACTGACTACTGAAGTTAGTGAGAGTCTATAAGGGTTTAGAGCCTAACAATTAGGTTTTAAGTTATTTTAGAGCTTTTAAAATATACCTGAAATTATTAGATTAAATGTCTGTTGCCCTTCATTAATTCTCAAAGTATTCAACTGAGCTACATTGACCAAATGGTTTCTAGTAAAGGGCAGAAAAACCCAGTAACTATTGAGTATTATGACTAGCAGGCAAGAGTGAGAACTCATGCAGATTGTGCTCGGCTTCATGCTGAGCTAAGAGGGCAAGGTAGGTAGTGTGTAAATGAGAAATGCAGTCAATTTTGCATTTTTAAAAGACGTTGTTGTGACTTAAAAACAAAAAGACCCTGCCTATTTTGCAATATGGAAGAATATAGGGTACAGTGTGATAAATGAAATAAGTCCAATCCAGAAAGAAAGAAAAATACATACATTGCATTTGTAAAATCTAAGCAAACAATAATTAAAAAGACAATCTAACACAAAGAACTACAGGAAACTAATTAATGCTGACAGTGAAAGAAACAGGTTTTTTAAGGAAAAAGCACACCAATTTGTTGTCCAGTACAAAATGAACAGCCCTGAAAACACATACAAGTAACATGACGTACTGACAGAGCAGGTTCTGAACAAAATAATTCTCAACACTTTCTTTTTCATTTATTTGTATCTACAATTCTGCCAAGAGTCTTTCTAAACTCTTCCTCCTGAGCCTGCTCTTCTAAGATATTTAGCTTCTAGCACTCCTTTTTTGCTCATGCTTTCATCAACTCTTTCCTTTATTTTTTTTTCTTTATTTTGTATTTATCAAAAAAAAAACAGTAAAAAGAATTTAAAATGCAGAAGAGTTAACAATAACTATACAGAGGATAAGAATCATAAGCATGGCTTATCAAGGGAAGAAATACAAATAAGATTGCTACACCTATATTTTCTTTGTGTTGATCTTTCCCTCTGAATTTTTTTTTCATCCCTGTATATCCTTATTCAAGGTCTCTTCCCCCTCCCAACACATCTGGTCATTTTTCTTCTCTGCAACTGCCCATCTCCTCCCTGGGCAGGGAGCAGACAGTCCTATGGTCCCACTGACCCAATAATGCTTAGATCTTTGAACTTGATAGAAAGGAAAGTGGGAAATACACTTCTACAAATTGGCACAGGCCACCACTTCCTAAATATAACACCAGTGGCACAGGCACTAAGACCAACAATCAATAAGTGGGATCTCCTGAAGCTGGGAAGCTTCTGCAAAGCCAAGGACACTGTCAATAGGACAAAACGACAGCCTACAGAATGGGAAAAGATTTTCACCAACCCTTTATTTTTTTGTTACAAATGCTCTTAAAAAGTTAGCTTTCCTTTCTCTATACTTTTTCTAGGTATAGGTGGGGGCTTCTATACCAATTAAGAAATAAAGATCTCTAATATCCATTTTTGATTTATTTATGGAAACCTAAAAGTGACTAGAAGTAAAAATAACTTGAAAACCAATCAATTTACATGAAACTATATACTTGTACAACACTGCATTGAATTTGACTCTCTATCCACCCCATATAGCCTCAGCTTTTTTAGATACTCATTCTGGTTCACCCATTCTTGCCTGTCTCTCTGGAGTTTCTAAGCCACAGCAAATGTTGTGATGCTGACATCACTGTCTGTCCTTGGTGATTTACATGGAGATTTGTTCCCTACAACATTCAAGGAAAGAGCAGCACGTTGGATATATGATAAGGTCACTTGGGACCCAGAGAAGAAAAACAAACCAACTTAAATAGGGTCTCAAGCAAAAAATACTTCATCAAACTCTTGAGTGAAACATCTCATCAGAGCTCCAGTGCCCTGGGATTATTCTAAGCTCACATCTGTAACTGTCTGCAGGTAGGACTCCAGGAAAAGAGACAAAGAAGGGAAAGAAATGTGTTAAAAATGTCCTGGGATTCAGAGAATTATATAGGAAGAATAGATTCTCAGTCATTTCAACAAAATGCTTAAAACCATTGTAGAATTCTGCAATTGCTTCAATAGCCAGAGACACTTGTTTGAAAAAGAAAAAAGAAAAAAACTTTCCAAGTGTTGAATCATGTGAGTCTTTACTTCTACTGATATTCATATGACCATTGCCAATGTTTTATGACAGCATAGATGAAAACTTCATCATTTTGCATTAAATCCCAATACTATTCTAAAGATAATGCCATGGGGGAGGGAGAAACATCATCCATAGTATTCCTGATATATAATTATACAGTCTCACTTGGAAACTTCATTTTTTTGCTGAGTTACTGGGTTTGTGGGGTATAATTTGTTGTGAAGCATCTATTTATGATAGGATCCTCTCTTCTTCTAGTAGATTAATTGTATTTTAATGTCTTAACCTTTATTATTTGCCCTGATATCTGGCTATAGAGATACCAAATATTTTCTGTTTAAATATATAATCAACCTAAAAAAATAGAGTGCAAAAGCACTAAGATTTTTAATTATTTCAACTTAGGATATCAACTTAAATCTTTTCCTTATTTTTATCACAGTTTTTTAACTAACAAATTTATAATATGATACTTTTATATCTTAACTCAAATTGATATTTCATTGAAATATATGAACAGTTGTGTTTCATAACAAAAAGAACTTTTTCAGGATTTTACCAGGAATATGCATGTACTATCCACATAGTGATTAACTATCAATTTTACCTTATATGGCTTTTTTAATTTTTGTCATGAGGAACTTTAATTTAACACATAATTTGAAATATAGCAAAGAGGGGTATATAGGAGGCTTAGATAGAAAGGGAAGGGAGAAATGATGTAAACTTAGTATAATATCAAAAAGAAAAGAAAAAGTTAAGATCAAGTCACAAAGAGTAATTTTCAGGTCTGAGATTCTAAAGGCTTTCATAGTTTTACTATGCCAAGTTACCTCTTAGGAGATATGTCTATTGTTGAACTCCAATGTGTCTTTGAGAAAATACAATTGTAATATGAAATATTCATGTTTGATTCAGTCAACACAGTATGTAAAAATTGCTGTAATAGAATTTTAGTACTCAGTCCAACAACACATTTTTCTCTTACATATTTTTGATTATTTTTAAATAATCCTGTATTCCTGTAATATATAATTGTGTGTATTTTCATTGTCTTTATAAAGTCAAGGATATAATTTTATCAGAAACTTAACAGTAACTCCTAGAGTGTCAAGTGTAGTGACAATCCCAAATGTATTTGTAATACCAGCGCTCATCAGGTTGAACCAGGAGGATCATGAATATGAGAAGGACCTGACTGCCTAGAGAGTTTGAGCTCCAACTGAACTTCATAGAAAGACCTGTTTGAGTATTATACAATCTGAGCAATGGGAAAGTTTAAATAATGTAATTCGGATAAATTTAATGAGAATTTGTTTTTGAGAAAACTTTTTCTCAGAAAGTTGTCCATAACATTTTTGTTCTCAATCCAAGTAGCTCATGTTGGCTTGATCATCAATTTATGTGTCATTACCACCATAAACTACTATAATGGTCATATCTCTAACTGTGAATATAGAAATTTCATATTACATTATCCCTGTTCTCCCTAGGAATCAGATCTTGAAGATCCTCTATGACCATGCCGTCATGTAATAACTCCATTCCTCAGCCCTTAATATTCATCCTGGCTGGAATCCCAGGCTTAGAATCCTCTCATGGCTCCTTCTCTGTGCCCTTTTGCTTGATATTTGTAATAACCATCATAGGAAATGTCACCATCTTAAATATCATCTGGATAGAGAAGAGTCTCCATGAGCCAATGTTTCTTCTCTTGGCTACATTGTCAGTTGTGGACCTATGCCTGGTTGTAGCCACTGTACCCCGAATGCTAGGAATCTTCTGGATGAATGCCAAAGAAATTAGCTTTGATGCCTGCCTTTCACAGATGTTTTTCATCCCTTCCTTTTATGTCATGGAATCAGGAATCCTTTTGGCCATGGCTTTTGATAGATTTGTGGCTATCTGGTATCCTCTGAGGTACAAAACCATCCTTGACAGCAACATGCTTTTGAAAATGGCACTAGCTATACTGGCAAGGGCAGTGGCAGTGCTGACCCCTGCACCCATCCTGACAAGAAGACTGAAACGATTCCAAACCCAGGTCATTGCTTACTCCTACTGTGCCTACATGGCAGTGGTGATGATTGCTTGTGGAGACATCTCCAACCACATTGTTTATGGTCTCCTAGTTATTGCAGCATCTGTGGGAGTTGATCTAGTTTTTATTACTCTGTCATATTCACTAATCCTTCATGCTGTCTTTCATATTCCATCTTGGCAAGCCCGGAGCAAAGCTCTAAGCACATGTGGTTCTCATCTTTGTGTCATTGGTCTGTTTTATTCTCCAGTTGTCTTTTCTGTCTTATCTCAGATTTTAGGGTACCATATGGCTCCCTATTTACAGATTATAATAGACAATTTGTATTTCCTGGTGCCTCCCATGGTCAACCCCTTAATATATGCAGCACGAACAAAGCAGATGCGGGAGTGGGTGCTTCGGGTATTCAACTGTCACAGAGACTGAGCTAATACCTTTAATGAAAAGAATACATGGCAACACAGTTTTGTGTGTGTCCATGAAGGTGTGTCAGAAAGATTTAACTGGAGATGAAAGCCCATCCTGTCTATGGGCAGCATCAAGTCCTTCATTATGTTCTAAGTTTGCCTTATACTCTATTGGGTGGCACTTCTGTTCTGGAAGAATGTTGTCAGTGTCATTGATATTTTTTTGGACTCACTTCATAGATTCCTTCCATCTTGTTATCATGATATGCTCCAAATTCCCTTAGACCTAGATCTAGAACAGCAACACATGATTTGAACTTAAAATAAGTATAAACTTAATCAGCTGAATTGATCCCACTGAATATTCAGCCACCCTGTGTGGCAAGTGTCACACCTTTGTTGTACAGGTGGGGAAAGATAATACTGAGTTGAGGTGACACTCAAGTCACACATGTCATCGTTGGCCATAAACCTGAATTCTGTCTGCAGAGAATAAAAAGAGAAGCCAGATGAATACTAGCATTAATTTTCCTTTGCTCACTGACTATGGACCATATGTGACCGGCTGCTTCATCCTCCTGCAACCAAGATGGATTTTATGCACCAAAATGAAGCCTTTCAAAAAAGGAGAAAGAAAAGAAGACATGGCAACATGGAGTTGGGTGCTATATATAGCCAGAAGTTAAAATAATTTCTTCCAGCTCATAATTTTCTTTTTTTCCATTATTATTATTATTATTATTATTATTATTATTATTACGAACAAAGAAGTCACACTTGTATATCCTTATTCAAGGTCCTTACGCCCTCCCACCACATCAGGTCATTCTTTCTTCTCCACACATCCCCATCCCATCCCTGGGCAGGCTGCAGGCAGTTCCATGGTCCCACTGTTCATGATTTTCTTGAGAGGGTAAAGAAACTCCCAGTTCAAGAAAATAACTGTTGGTATGTAATATAACTAGGTCATGTTCTTTCTATAGTGATGCATAAAAATTCAGTAACTGCCAAGTGCTTGCTTATATGTAATGAAATAAAAGTAATGTATTGGAAGTTTTATTTTTTGTTCAATCAAATGCAATCACATAAACAGAAAACTGCCCAAAGACGTAAGAATACAATTGAAGTGTGTGTCGTCAACACCATGCTGGTTTAATTTTGTCTTTTCATCACCATGATTTTCCTCTTTCATCAACACACAATCATATATTACAGGAAGTAACTGTAGTGAAAGTAGATGTATAAACATATCTTTTAACTTATAAATAAGTAATGAGTTTTCTTTCTCTGCTTAAACACCTTTATAGGGTAAATAAAATCATCTTATGAGATATATAATAAATTAGTTGAGATATACGAATTTCCAAATAAAAAATGTGCTTTACCTGTGAAAATAAATTACTCAGAAAGCAAAAATAGCATGGAAACAAAACTCAGATGCATTATTCTTGGGTATACAACTAAAATATTATATAAACTCTAAAGCAAAGACACCAATATATCCAGGTTCTCTACCTGTATGTTCACAAGAGCTAGAAAATGGAACTAGCTTAGATGCCTATTGATAGATGAATAGATGACAAAGATGTGCTAGCTATACACAATTAGATTTTGCTTACTGATAAAGAGGGATTAAATAATAACCATTGGCTTTTAGAAGACTTGAATTTATGTACTCTCCAAACATGGATAGTGCTCCTTCCAGAAGCCAAGAGTTATTAAACAATACATGTAGTCTCAATTATGGGATATCTCCCTATGAGTTGTTGGTCAGAAAGACCCTTGAGATCCCAAAATTAGTATATGCATTGATCTGCTTTCCCATTAGAAAGTAATAAGATACTCTTGATGAAAGCATCACACACTTTGGTCACAGGTCATATAAACAGTGAAACTAGCTTTCTTTCTTCAGGCTGGCTGTCATAGTTGCTAAAGGAATGTTTGATGGGGGTGTCAACTTCTTTAGTGGAGTAGCCACTAATCTATTGTCCTTGTGCCCATGAATATCATCCAAGTCAAGCTTAGGTAAGAAACTCTATTAAGCTCAGTGAGTAACACAAAAAGACAATATCAAAGTTAAAGAGCCGAATGGGGAGAAGTTTCCAGGGAAAATAAGATGAATGTGAGAAAGAAGGAGAGCTACTTGATAAATGCATGAAACTGTCAAAAATAAAAAAGGAATTAAATGGAAACAAAGCATGGTTTAAAGAGCTACTTCTTTAGCTTAAAATTGTCCTTGTCACATAACTGGCTTTGCATATTTGTATAAATTTAATACATCCAAAGCTACACGTCTTAATTACTAAGTTATCTATTATTAAAGATTATGCATTTTATTATAACACTTTCTTTTTAGGAAACTAAGACTGTCCCTTATGTTCCAGTAAAATAAGGAATATAGTGAATAAAAGAAGTAAACACTGGAATAAAATGCAGGTTTTCACTGAACATGGAAATTTGCAAAATCTTTATATGTTGAAAGGTAGAAATTTTATTACTTTTCTAAATATTTAAAGCTTTAGTATTTCCCACAAATTCATAGATTTCTCAGTACATAAACATATGGTATACTCATCAGTTTTCTTTACCCTATCATTCTCTATGTGACATGAAGGAGTTTGGATGAATAAGATTTATCCTGCTTTGATAGTTTGTTCCTTCCACTTAAAACATTTTAGGTGCAGTGTTAAAGACTACTTACATGTTCTAGGGCTGCTCTACAAGTTGCCTTAAGAGAGTCCATGTTCACATCTATGGTATTTTATGACTTCTTCTATAAAACCCTTTTCCAGTTTGGGGAGTACAATTTACTCATAAGTACAATGCACAAGGAGCATTGTAAATGCATTTTAAAGTTACTATCAACCTAGACACAAAGAGGTATGAGGTGACTGAATAAATGCCTCACGGTTCTGTGCCCCCTATGAAGACTGAAAGTTCTGTTTCTTAAACTATTTCAAAATATCCTCAACAAAACAAAGCTGTGAAGATCCATGCTCCCTCGTATACATTTTTTTTTGTTGAAACAAGTTGAAAATATATATTGATATTAAATTTCTGCTGTGGTTTGCTTTGCATAGCATATTTTTATGTCAGTGATCTATTTTTAGGTTGAAAATATTTCGGGATAAATTTTGTCTTTCCTTCTGTAAATATAGCATGTCATTAACTTCAGCATCAAGTGAAGAAAAACCAGTATGGAAAATGGAGACATTAGTGAGTTAATATTTTGGTAATCGTAGGGTACAAGCCAAAATAGTGCATATGTTCTCAATCCATATAATCCCTGGAGGATGAGGGCTCACAAGAAAGCTAGAGAAATTAAATGCCAGTCTCCATTTTCTTCATTTGTTTCTAAGAGCTTTTGATTCATAGAGATAAAAATAGAACAAAATATAATAAATATTCATCATGATACTTGTTCTGTTTATTAGTATAGGTTTCAAATTCTTTACATTGTTTTCTAACTAACTTTTAATGAAAAGTAAGTTTATTGTGAGTTTCAAAATGATACAGACAAGGCCATTGAGAACAGTACTCTCTGTAGGCTATTGAAATGGTTCAGTGGGTAAAGGTACTTGTATTTTTATAATTCACATTTTATGTAAATGCATACTCTTATGTAATGTATATTTGCATTTAAATATAAACCATGTGTCAGATGATAGGGATGTTAGTAGAAGATTACCTGTAACAGGAATATTAGTGTATTTTGACACTGTAGATTACAGAGATGAGGCTGCTTAAGATGAAGCTGCTTTTCATGATCTAACTTTTCAAGAAAGTCAGAGTTTCATACATCAGCAGTTTTATGAGTTCTAATGACAGTGATTTTTCTCATTTTTTTATTCAAAAGGGTTCTTCCATATCTACCACTGCTCCCACTCCCTTCACAGTCCTTCCTCATCCTCTCTCCATCAATTCCCCAAGGAGGGCAAGGAGTTCCAAGGTTGGTCAGTTCAGTCTTGCATATCCAATTGAGGTAGGTCTCACCCTCACCCCAGTATCAAAGCTGGGTTAGTTGTTCCTCTGTAGGGAATTGTCTGTATGTTGTCAGTTCATACACCAGGAATTACTCTGATCCTACTACAAGAGGTTCCACATACTGCTCAAGCCAAAACTGAATAAATATTTTGGTTAAAAAACTCTATCATCCAAAGTAAAGTTTGGCATTCAAGTCTAACATTTAACATGATGTCTTCCATGAAATCTTGTATGATTTCTTTTATAATCAAGACCAGATGCTTTTCCATGTGAAGCCAAATATATTGTTTAAAGCTTCTCTTACCTTAACTAACATTACACTAAAATTTGTCAATATTCTTATTATCCCTAAAGAACTATAGAACACATCTGTGTCATTATTTACTATCAGGCAAAAAAAAATACCACATTTAACTTTTGTATTACAGAAAACACAACAGATGCCTCAGTTTGGAGAAAGAAAAATAGATATAAGAAGGAGAGAAAGAAAGAAAGAAAGAAAGAAAGAAAGAAAGAAAGAAAGAAAACAAAATGGAGAAGAAACTGTAGCTAAGGAATCACAGGAATATATTAGACATATGTATATTTTTCCCATGTGATTATCCAATGTTCAGACTGATTTTATCATGAGAATATTGACTCTTTATGGAAGAGCACACTATATTGGAAAAAAATCATAAAAAATTAAGCACCTATAGTATAATCAGCTTTAACAGGCAACTCTCAAGTTTTCCTCTAACATAATACTTTTAGGATCTTTACTGTGTATTAGACTTTAGAACAAAAACTTGCACAGCCCATCTGCGGATCTCCTTGGTCTTCACACCATAGACAATAGGGTTAAGGGCAGGGGGCAGAAGCAGATAGAGGGTAGACAATAAGATATGAACATACGGTGAAACATGACCAAAACGGTGACTGAAAAAGGAAAAAAAGGCAAGAATATAAAACTCCAGGAAGACAACAATATGAGCTGTACAAGTGTTGAATGCTTTGCTTCGGGCCTCTTTCTGAGGAAGACGAAAAACAGCTTGGAAAATCAAAATATAGGAGATGAAAACACATATCATATCGAAACCTAGAATTGCAAAAGCCACAAAGAGCCCATATGATTTATTAATATGGACATCTTCTGCTGCCAGTTTGACTACAGCCATGTGCTCACAGTAAGAATGGACAATTACAACAGAGTGGAACCATTGCAGCCGCTTAAGGAGAATAGGTAAAATCCCAACAAGTACAGTTGCCCGAACTGCGACAATCAGAACCATTCGAAGTAGAAATAAAGGTGTGAGGGTGGATGTGTGCCTCAGAGGATCACAGATGGCGACATATCGGTCAAAGGCCATGGCAAGCAGGATGCCAGATTCCATTCCTTGCAAGGCATGAATGAAAAAGAGCTGGGTGAGGCAAGCATCAAAAGCCATAGAGCATGAACTAAACCAGAAAATGGCTAACATCTTGGGAGCAATGGCTAAGCAGAGACCAAGGTCAGTAGCTGCCAATACTGCCAGGAAAATATACATGGGTTGGTGTAGACTACGTTCTGTGGGGATAATGATGAGCAGGAAGAGGTTCCCCAGCAAAGCCACAAGGCATAGAACAAAGAAGGGAAATCCAATCCAAAACTGCACATTCTCCAGTCCAGGGATGCCAATCAGAATCACTGTCCTTGGGTTCAGATATGACAAATTGTTGTATCCCATGAGGCTGATAAATGCTCTACTCACCACTGATCTTGACACCTAATCAGAGAAAACTGATGAATGTGAAAGAAAAAAAGTACATTCACATTTTTTCTCATAACCTTATAAATAAGGAAGTATGATCACTTGGCTTTAAACCTTTGGGCATTGACTTAATTTTATAAGAATGTTGTGCTTTTGTATTCTTTTAAAAATTCAGTGCTGACTTTAGATGATTAATATGAGCCTATGTTCATCTTCTAGACACTGTAAGTAAAAGTTAATGCTCTAATTGCACTGATTCTGTGAGTTTCTAAATTCACCCCAGCTGGTCTCAAAGAAAGCAAATGTGACTCTTTAATATCTATCTCCAAACTTGCTATACATTCCCAATAACTATAATAAGGTCACTATGACAGGTCATATTATAGACCATCTGTCTTATAACCAGATGATATAAGTATTCACAGATCTTAGAGGACAGTGAGTTTAAAACAGAGCTGTCAGTGAAGCAAAATGGAATCATAAACTAAGAAGAGAATCCCAAACCTAGACTACTATATAGGCTCTGCTTATACATCTTTAGAAATTCTTATTATACTAATGTGCCTCATATTCAGAAAAGTAGTTGAACTCTGGATTTTGTAGTGAAGTTCAATGTAACATTTTATTTTCTCATTTTATTGATACCAGTTGTCAGTTAAAATAATATTTAAAACTAATGAGCTTTTCCACCTCTAATATTGTTTTTCTCTTTTCAAAATTTGCTAATTCTCTCTCTGGTAAAAAATTAAAATCCACCAGATGTACCCTATTGTCTTTAATTTTTTTCAACATTAACTTTATGAACTTGAAAATATATTTGTTCCAATCCACTTCCTCTAAGATTAATTATAAATAAATATAATCTCTGAATAAGGAGAATAATTCTTAATGGAATTGAAATGATCCTTTTTTGAAAGGAAATGAGAAGGTAATTTGTTAAACTGTATAAAATAGTATATTATTCATAGTAATTTACACTCTAATACATATGCAAATATAATCTTAAAATCTTTAGTGTTATGAAATATAAAATATTTCAGTTGTAGATGAAAAGAGATAAATATTTTTATATGAGCTTCTCTAGTAACAGAAACCCTGATAATATGTCAAGGTAAGTAAAGAGATTTTGATAAAAATACTGGGAAATTTTGTATAACAAAGTCATTCAGATACCTGTTTGAAATAATTTTTGCAGTAGAAGTGGAAAATTACTTAAAGGTAATTACAAACAAAATATTAGCTGTTTTATGAATAAGGCAAAAGTTTAAGCAAAATGTGAAGAAACTTTGAAATTAAATTCCACATTAGATCATTATTTAAAAGCTGATCAATAATCTAAGAACACAAAGCAAAATTTGTTCTGGTCTAACTGTAATAAGTAATAGTGCAGGGATGGCATTCTGTAGTTTAAATTGTAGGCATCACATCTGATTTCTCATATATAGTATAACATATAAAATTGTGGTATATGAATATGTAAATATGTAATACAATCTTTCAATTGGAATTCATAGTTTGCTTTTATGTATCAGGAAAGAACTGGTTTTGAGCAACATATATTTTCATGACAATCTGGATTTCAGGGATGAGAAAGAATCTGCAACTGCCCAGGCAACAGGATTAAATAATGAGCTAAGAAAAGAATAATGCTCCTATCTTTGACTCCCACTTTCTATACTTCAAGATGTTCTGCTCAAACTATATGTTCTCTGTAAACATACACACACACACACACACACACACACACACACAGATGCTTGCATATGTGCACACACACACACACAAAATATAGGCTATCTCTTTTTATCGTAAAGTTTTAGTAATTTAATATTAGGTAAAACTTGATTAAAAAGTTATCTAATAATCTTATTCTCACATTGTTCTTGATACTAGTTAATAGCATATCTATTATGTCTTCCTCAATGCAATTAAAATTATATGAAACTTACCTTCTACATCTTCCATCTCTCAAGGTTGTTCTTTATCTAGATGTGATTCTAATTCATATTACATACTGTTAAGAAAACAAAAATCCTTGGTCCAAGAAAGAAAACTGCCTTATACTAGGGCTATCTATATCCATTATTGAAACATTTGCCTTGAGGTCATATCATGCTCATTTTCATTGATTGCTTCCTTTTAAAATCTCTGGCAATTATAAATGTTAGCTATATGGAGGATTTAATACATGGAGAAGAAACTCACTGCAGTAGAAAAAGAGCCAGATGGAGCAGATCTTCTCTGATGCAATTTAAATTTGGAAAGAAATTAATAGCTTACCACCTTGCATCATCTGAATCCAGCCTCTCCTTTTCTAAGAACTAAGCTTTTCCCAAGCCAGTCTTTTTACCTGGTCCCTGGAGGAGGGCTGCTACATTTCTCATATCCATCTCTGGTTTGTAGAGAAAACATTTTCATTATTTAAAGTTGAACAACCTGAATACAAGTATCTACCTCATGGGAAGTTGTTTCTAAACAAGAGTTTTCTAAAAGTAAGCAGAGGTCTATGCGATAACCTAACAGACCTGAGAATCTGGAATCCTGGAATCTAGAAGGCAACAAACAGAAGAATTAGGAAACATTTAGAATAGGAAAGCAAAATATTAATTTTTTAAGATATGCAAACAATGATATTTAATATAGATTCTTGCTTCTATTTTTTCTAAAGAATCAAATAAATGTCTTTAAGTTGATTGTTGGGGAGGAGATAAAATGATGGGGAGAAGAGTGAGTGACGGGGAGAGGCAGGAAGGAGAAGGGAGTCTGAACAAGGGGATATCATGGATTAAAAAATTATGACTTTAATCATAATAACAAAAAAGAAAAAACAAAATAAACTCTGTGCATTTCACCAAGTAATTTTTTCAAGACATGTTTAGAACTACAGCATACCATAACGTGTATCATTCATAGAATTCAAAGTGTCAAAAATTAAAATACAGAGAATAAGAGCAATTTAAAACAACCAGAAATTGAAAGATTAATGTTGAGTTTGAATACTTTGTTTCCCCTATAAAATAACAGTAATTTATTTACATGAATATATCAGTAGAGAGTCCAGCATGACTGAGGAGTGAGATACCAGGACTGCACCTTAACCTCTGTTTTTCTAAAATAAAAAAGTTAGTAAACAAATAACAAAAGAAAGAAATGAACAACAAGTGAATGAACAAAGAAGGAAATAATTAGAAAGAGGAAAGGAAGAAAGAAAGAAGAAAGAAGGAAGGAAAGAAAGAAAGAAAGAGAAATGTAGAATAAAGTTTCTGTATCTCACCTGGGGAGTCCTATAATCATTCAGTCTCAAATAAACACACAGCAGCTTATATTAATTAAAAGATGTTTGGCCAATGGCTCTGGCATATTACTAACTTTTTTTTTTCAACATTTTTATTTCTTTTATTTGGAATCATCTCAACTTCCATATTAAATAACATTGTTGTATTTACTTATTTATTTATTATTTGGTGTTTTTACATCATGCGCCCCATCAAACTCAGTTATCAGACCTCTTAGATTCATGCCCACTCTTATGATCTCCTCATTTACAAAATCGCCCATTTATGCTGCTCATTTGCTTACTAGAGCATAATTAAACTCCATGTTGGACAGATCCTTAAAGAAAACAAGTCTTTCCTCACCCACACCCCTATCAGAGGCCATCATTGTAGAAGCGAGGCATATATCCTAGCCTTGTATTCTTCTGTACAATGACATCTCTCCCTCTTTTTATTTTTTTTTAAAGTCCACTATGCTTCTCCTTCTGGGATTGTGATACCTCGCACAGGAGGATAGTCTCCATATCCATCCATTTGCCTACAAATTTTAGAATATAATTTTTTCTTACTGCTGAGTAGTACTCCACTGTGTAGATATACCATAGCTTGTTAATCCATTCCTCAGTTGAGGGGCATCTAGGCTGTTTCCATGTTCTTGCTATTACAAATAATGCTGCTATGAACATAGCTGGGAGTTCAGAACTAAAAAAAGAATTCTCAGCAGAATTACAAATGGCTGAAAGGAACATGAAAAAATGCTAAACATCTTTAGCCATCAGAGAAATGCAAATCAAAACAACTTTGAGATACCACCTTACACCTGTCAGAATGGCTAAGATTAAAAACACAGATGACAGCCTATGGTGGAGAGGATGCAGAGCAAGGAGAACACTCCTCCATTGTTGTGTCAGCTTGTTCAGCCACTCTGGAATGCAGTATGGGGTTTCTCAGAAAACTGGGAATCGATCTCCTCAAGGACGCAGCAATACCACTCTTAGGTATATACCCTAAAGACACACATTCACAACCCAAAAGCATTAGTTCAACTATTACTAACTCTTATACTTTGTTAACTCATATTCATTTTTTTAAAATATTTGTTATGTGTACAGTATAGAGAAGAAGGTACCAGATACCATTATAGATGGTTGTGAGCCACCATGTGGTTGCTGGGAATTAAATTTAGGTCCTCTGGAGGAGCAGTCGGTGCTCTTAACCTCTGGGCCATCTCCCCAGCCTATTAACCCACATTTCTATCTGCTCTTAGTGACTAAGTGCTATCAACCAAACATGGCATAATACGATTCATTAAGACCAGGCATAAAGCCTCATACCAAGGTCAGACCAAGCAACCAAGTAGGTGGAAAAGGGTCCAAATTGTAGGCAAAAGAGTAAAATTGCAATCCAACTTTAACTATTGTAAGTCCCACAAAAATCCCAAGCAAAACAACAACAGCATGCATGCAAAGGACCTAGAATAAACCCATGCAGGATCTGTTATTGCTGCTTACTTGTCTATGAGTCCCTATCATCCCCGATAAGCTGATTCTGTGGGCTGTGTTCTCCTAGTGCTCTTGGCCATTCTTGTCCTAAAATCCTTCCTCTCTATCTTCTATTATGTTCTTTAGCTCTACCTGTTTTGACTCCAGGTCACTGTATATCCTCCCATCAGCTTCCAGCTGAAGTCTCTTGATGAAAATTGGGCTAGGCATCAATCAATGTAGATAGCAGAATATCATTAGGAATCTTTTTTTTTTTTTTTCTCAATCTTATATGTTCTTACCTATGTCTTCACGCCATCCAATTTTGGTTCCTGGCTATACAGGCAGTATGGTGCCAGGGCTTTCTGTAGTGACTTTACCCCAAATTATAGTAGTCATTGTTGACCACTCCCACAAACTCTGAGCCACCATTGCCCTAGCACATCTTGCAGGCAGGCAGGATTGTGGTGTGAAGGTTTTGTAGCTGGATTGGTGTCCCAGTTCCACCAATAGGAGACTTACTTGGTTACAGAAGTTGACTGTTTGAGGCTCTATATTCTCCATTACTAGGAGTCCTCATTATGGTAATCTTCTCATATTTCAGGAAGTTTCCATTGCTCTAGGTGCCACATTGCCCTCCAAATGTTCTCTCCCATTTCAATCACCTCTCCTTGTATTTTCTCCCTGTGTCCTTCTCTCCTGCACCTGATTCCCACTATTCTTTCTCATCCCCAACTGTGTCCAATTCATCCACAAAATCTTTTCTAGTTCTCCTTCCAATTCAGATCCTTATGTCCCCTTCAGACATTTTGCAAAGTAAATATATAAATGTATTGGAATTACCTAAATTACTATATATCTATAATTTAACAGTAAGTACATAAGGGCATGATATTTGAAATTGGAAATCAGAGCAACAAGATTTGGGATAACAAAACAATTGATTCTCTGATAGACTCAGTAAAATGGGAAGTTCAAAACTAGAGCTGGAAAATATGGCGCTTTCTAAGATTAATGTTTTACATTTACTATTTCACAAGGTAATTAAGCTCTAAAATCATTGTTCAAGACCGAAGGGACATTTCTATCTAAAGGTTAGTACAAGGATGCTCATGCCAGCTTTGTTTATTGCTGTTTCACAGTGGAAATAATTCAAAATTGCTATAGATACAGGGAATCATTTAGTAATTAGTATGAATTATTAATACAAATGAGTGAATGTTCAGTAGTTATATTTAATTAATATGCCCCATTATAAAACTTCCATTATAAAGCTTAATTGTTATACCACATATTACCCAACATATATAAATTTTTAAACAGGAAAGTGAAAATGGGTTGCATCAGATAAATTGTCAAGAGTTGAAGGATTCAGGAGCTGACTAGAAGTTAACAAAAAATTATATATCTTTACAATGACATAAAATATTTAGTTATATACACCTGGCAGAAAGTACATGAATATGTATTTACATATATGTAAATATCATTTTTAATAAGTCAAATTTAAGTCAGGAGACACTTGTAGGAAGCTTATAATTTTTACAATCAATTTTATTCTTTATTATTATGAATTCATTTTAAGACTATAACTGAAAATGCAATTATGTAGTGGGATTGTGTTCTATTACATTGTAAATAATTGTCTTGCCTACTTGTTTAATAAAAATACTGTTTGGCTAAAGGCAGACAGGAAGTGTGGGCAGCACTACTAGAGTGGGAAAATCTCAGAGCAGAGCAGACACTCAGACAGACGCTGCAGAGATTCCAGAAGACAGATGACACAGAGGAAAGAAGCTGAAATGCTGCTCTGAGAAATGCTACTGAGCCGCATGGCTGAACAAGATGGGTGGAGTTCAGATGAAGGAGTTAGTAAGTTATATGCATAGGCCCTTGGTCAATCATCATAAAATTAATGAAAGCATCTGTGTGTTTCTGTCTGACTGCCAGACTGCCAGTACAAATCCGGTCTAAAATGTAAAGTCCAGGCCAGAAACCTCATACAACAAGATTATGCAATGATTATCTTTTTGTGTCTCAATGTAATGCCTTCTAAATCCATCCATATTTTTTAAAACAATTCTCCCCCCATTTTTAGGGTCTATCATCTATCTTTCACTATATATCTTCTATTTACCTTTTATCTCCCTCTATCTCTATGACTATTAAAACTCAAGATAATATCATTGTCTTTTTCAAATTTCCATTGCAAATTGGTAGAAATTCTATATCTCATCACAATAAGTGTCACATTTTTAGAATACAATATGATGCGATTTGCTTTAACAAATTCTTATACTTTAGGGAATTTTAGAGACTAAAAATTATTTCCATTCAAATAATAAAGCAAAAATATTCTAAAATTAGATTGTCTTATTTCTTAGTCACATTAGAACAGAAAATAAAATCTTTTTTTTTTTTTAAACTTTATTTATTTATTTGCCTGGAACTGGAACTACAGACAGTTGTTAGCTGCCATGTGGGTGCTGGGAATTGAACCCGGGTCCTCTGGAAGAGCAGACGGTGCTCTTAACCACTGAGCCATCTCTCCAGCCCCGAAAATAAAATCTTAGGAGATTAAATATTATATCAGTATGCTTTGAATGAATTGCCTCTTATTTTAGATACAGTCATTATTGTGCTGAGTTTTCTTCTTTATATGCTATTCTGCTATTTTTAAGGGACAATTTCCCTTTCAATCTATTCATTATACCAACTCTGATTCTAGTATTGCACATATTTGATGTCTATAGCAATATATTCCTACATGTGAGATTAATAACAGTCTACATCTAAATTCTAAAACACAGACCAATAATACATTAATTACCTTTAAAATTTTACATACTGCTTTAAGAACTAGAATGCCTTCCCAATACCAGAATTCATTACCCAATGATAGATGCTAACCCTAATGGAGAAGTGTGGAGTGAGATTAAAGCAACATTTTTCCACAGTGGTATTGACCTACACTTACCTGAACATCTAATGCTTTCAGTTACCCACACATTACATCTTTCTGATCCATATCTTTCTGTCTTACCCACTATGGTCTAATATCACATAAATTCCTTTATCACATGAATTTATTTACTCTACTGTGGAAGATTATGAACATCATTTATGATGGATGGCCACACTGTTTGGGTCTAGAAAAACACACATTTAAACTTCACTCTGCCACTTATTAATGGCTTGGAAAAAATTATTTCATGAGTTTTACTTTCTTTATATGTAAAAGCTGACCATAGTAACATAATAAACCTGGCTGACAGAAGAGCCTAATTGAAAGGCCTTGATGAGAAGCCTTTATTTACAATAGGAGAAAATAAATTTGTATTATCATTGCACATTAGATGTTAGCTCTGGATCTAACATCTGAGTGTAAATAAAGGACATCATATCAATCATACAGAAAAAAATTGATTATTTTAGAAAGAACACTGTGACCTGAGTCTGCACCATCCTACAATTTAAGTCTCAATTGCTAGAGTATTTTTAAATATTTTTATTTTTATTGAAAATATATTTCGATCTCATATAATAGATCTCGACCACAGTTTCTCCTCCCTCTACACCTCTCAGCCCCCATCTTTTCTCTTCCCTAAATTCACTTCTCCATTTCCTCTTCAGATAAGAGCAGGCCTCCAAGAGATAGCAGCCAAACAGGACAAAACAATACAGTAAGACAAAGTAAAAGCCCTCAGATTGACAGTGGACAGAGAACCCAACAAGAACATAGAGTGAGGAGCAGGCAAAAGAGTCAGCGATACAGCCACCGGCACTGTTAGGAGTCCCACAAAAATTCTAAGCTAACGGCCATTATGTATATGCAGAGATCCTAGTGCTGATTCATGCAGACTCCGTGCTTGCTGTAAGCCTCTGTGTGTGTGTGTGTATGTGTGTGCGTGTGGTGTGTGTGTGTGTGTGCGTGCGTGAGCTATCATGCTTGGTCCTACTCTAGGTTTCTCTACTGTTCAGTGTCTACTAGTCCTGACCTTTAGGCAGTGTGGACTATGGGATGCCTCTAGTGGCATGAACCTTAAATTAACCCCAAAATTGGTTAATCTCTCCCATAAGTTTTCAGCCACAACTGCCCCCACACATTGTGCAGTCAGAACAGATTAAAGGTGTGTTGTGGGAAGGGTGACTGGGTTAGTGTCCAGGTTTCTCTTCCAGTAGCCTGCAGAGAGAATTCTAATGCCAGATTCAGGAATGTAGTAATGAAGGTTCCAAGCAGGCACCAGATCTATCTCTACTTTGCATGAGTTTTGTAAAAGTCATTCTTGGCAATGTGGCCCCACAATCAATTTTCACAGAGAAACCTTCTGCTTGCGTTGTTTAGGTATCTCCATGGGATACCCATGGTCAAGATTCAACTAAATGCATCCAAGTTCCACCAAACCTTGCCTGGCTATGAAAAATGGTCAACTCAGACTGAATCCTCCATTACTAGGAGTACTCATTAGGGTCACTTTACATTCTTGCAAATTTCTACTGCACTCATTTTCATATTACTTAATGGGTCTAAGAGACAGTTCAGTGTGTAAGAGAGCCTTCAGGGGCCCAGGACCCATATCATGTGTTTCGCCCCCTAGTAACTTAAAACCAGGGTATCCAATACCCTTTTCTGGCCTCTGTAGACATCTCAATCTTCATGGTATACAGTCATAAGACAAAGATGCATACACACAAACACACACACACACACACACATACACACACAGAAAGAGAGAAAGAGAGAGAGAGAGAATCTTTACTCCTTTATAAAAGGCCTTTGTGTGTTACTTATCCACCTATTGTTATTTAAAGCTTCTTTCCCTTCAGATTGCAGGGTTTTCCTGAGTCTCTTAGTTCCTTTGTTTCCTGCAGTTTATATTCTCACCACCATTCTATGGCAGGTCACTGCCTAAGCTTCTATGGTTCAAAAAATCATCACTACAGGGTGCTTCTTATTTCTGAAATAAAAATTGAACTCCCTATCTTGAGAGTGTCATTTCTTTAGAGGGCAGCTGTGCAAGCAAAAGAACTTACTCTCAGATTGCCAGAATTTATGGTTTTTAGTGGTGATAAATGTTTGAAACCTTAGCACTGGAAGTGGGCTGTGGGCAGACACAAGGACATGCCCAGAGCTCATTGGGCAGCCACTGTAGCAAAATCAATGAGTACCAGTTTCAGAGAGAGAACATGTCTCAAATAATAAGGTTGAGGGTAATAGAGAAGAATACCAGACATCAATTTTTGGCCTTCATACATTTATGTGCAAACAAGTAAGAACATGTTCCTATGCACATGTGCACACACCCACAAAAATATTTACACACATGCAATCACACATATAAACAAGTTGCACACAAAAGAAAGAACTTTAGCACAAAATTTGAAAACTAAATGTCACTCATATATTCCATAAATATTTGTTATTTCTATGCTAGTAACTTCTATACTGTTCATGTGATTTTTTTCATGTAAATGTGACTTTATCATATAATTGTTGACATTTTTGATATGTAATTGGAGATATTGTCTATATTAAAAGTTGGGGGTCTTATGTTTTCACATTACTAGAAAGAAAATGTTTCACAAATCTACAATTGGGTAATGTTCTCCCCCATATATCACAATTTTATATTAGATTGTGAAAAGCAAAGTCCAAATTTTTTCCTTGTAACTCTCTTAACTTCCTACATCTAAATACTTACAAGTTATTTCTGATGGCCATAACTACTCTCTCTTTGATCTGTTTAGTTCTAACACCATAAATAACAGGGTTAAGGGCAGGTGGGATGACAACATAGAAGTTGGCTAGAAGAATGTGGATGTATCGGGGAACATTTCGTCCAAATCGATGGGTCATAAAAGAGAAAAATGCTGGTGTATAGAAGGAAAGCATAACACACACATGAGATCCACAGGTGCTGAGTGCCTTGAGCCGGGCATCCTGAGTAGACAGTCGAAACACAGCACGAAGGATCTGGACATAGGAAATTACAATGGCTATTATGTCACATATCAGGTTACAGATGGCACACAAGCCATAGATGATGTTGACCTTGATGCTAGCACAAGACAGGCGAGCAAGACCCATGTGCTCACAGTATGTGTGTGGGATAATTTGATGACCACAAAATGGTAACCGTAAAATGAGAAAGACAAAGGGTATAGCAAGAACCAATGGTCTTAGAAGTGTAGCCCAAGCAATGATGAATACTACCTTGTTTGTCAGCACTAATGTATAACGAAGAGGGTTACAGATGGCCACATAGCGATCATAGGCCATGGCCACAAGCACAGCTGACTCCATGCCTGTGCACAGGTGGATGAAGAACATCTGAGTGAGACATCCTTCAAAAATTATTTCTCTCAGGTTAAGCCAAAAGATTCCAAGCATCTTGGGGATGGTGGATGTGGACAGGCCCAGGTCAATAGATGACAAAATGGCCAGAAAGTAGAACATAGGCTGATGGAGACTGTGTTCTGTCTGAATTACAAAAATAATTGTAATATTTCCCAGAAGAGCAATCAAATACACAATAAAAAATGGAAATCCAATCCATATATGTATATTCTCCAGGCCTGGAATTCCCATAAGAAGAAAATAATAGGGGTGGAATTGTGTGTGATTGGGAGGGACCATGCTTCTATTGTCCTCACAGTTGTTTATACCATACACCAGCTGTCTCACTAACACACAGTAACTCTTCTTAATCAAGGTCACTGATTTCCTGTAGAATTATATAAAATTTTTTTATCTTTCATAATAACAGATCCCATCAAGATATATCTGTATGCCTCATAAATACTTAAGTCCAGGCTATTTCTTTAATATTACCTCAATAATTTGCAGTTACATATAAAGGGAATTAAAGGTCTTTGTTCAAGGACTAATAGGCTATGAAGACAAAAGTCATATATTCATGCACAAAGATGTGTCTTGCATTTTTAGTTTTGTGGAAGGATTTTTATACCTCAAAGCAACCTCAGGAGTAATAATTTTTCAAATAAACAGACTTTCTGAGAATGTAATACATGTTTTATTTTATTCTATCTTAGAACAGATTTTATTGTGACTAGCAGAGATTGAACTAAATGATTTAAAAGTTTGAAAAGCCAATGGAGGAATCCAATAAATAGATAAATATATAAAATTATACAATCAGCATTAAGATCGCTATATTTCAATTAGAAAATGCACACCTGTTTTGGATATGTGGTTGAAGTAATGTTAACACTAAATTTTGTAATATAATGTTTAAAATATAAAAAGGTAAAGGTAAAATTAAGAGTTTGGTTCATCTCACATAGAATAGACCCAGCTTGATTCAAGATGAATATGTGAAAGATTAATTAAATCATCTAATGTGCTGTTTCCACTATGAAGATATAGAAGATTTCAATGCATGGGATGATTCAAAATAATTATGTAAAGTGAGTGCCTTGCTGAATCCAAAAAGGGAAACCTATTATACATGTATAACCCTATTGTATAGGTATGTATGCATATGTACACACATATGTGTATGTATATGCATATATATACATATAATCAATACTATTTCTATTGACATCTTGTGACAAGATCATGTGATATTAATTCTACCTTGCCTCTCCTATATTCTCAGCCTTGACCAGTTTTCCTCAGTTTTGCCCTTTCTATATTAGCAGATACAATCATTGCACATTTGAACTCAGTCACTTCAAGTGCCTCTCATATCCCATCCCACATTTTCCTAGCCCAGTCAGTGTTTTCTTCTATCACTTTCATAATAAGCTCATGTTAAACTCTGCAGTGTGTGGTCCTTCAGTTGTCAGGAAAGATACATATTTTCTAACAGCTGCACTGCTTTCATTTTCCTAAAATAGTTGTGTCTCATATCTAATCTCTAAGGGGTTATCTTGTCATTGACTACAAACCCTTACCTCCCTGTCAGGTGTCTCTAAACTGTGCTCAGAAATTCCACAAAAATCTTTTCTCTTAAATGATTTAACTTCTAAGAAAACTTTGCAAACTCAAATCATTTGAAGCCTCTGTACAGAACCACCTAAATTTTATGAAAGTCTTTCATCTATTGCCTTCTTTCTAGACTTCTTTTGTACATAGATTATATTTACGCTTTTCTCATATTACAACTGAGTTATATACTTCCATCCTAACTTTTAACATCTTTTTATCGTATTTTTTTACAATGTAGAATAAACAATATTAATATCCTTTGCACAGTTCTATATAGTTGTATTTTGGTTCCTACTTAAGCCTGATAGTATATTTTACATATTTCTCATAATCTTTTGAGCATGTGAATATCACCCTTTATTTTCTCTCTTACTTCTCCCACTGCTCCTTACACATATAAACATCTTCTGTAGCCAAATTTAACATAAGTAGAAAAGAAAAAGTAAGACAAATTTCTTTAAAATTTTGACCGTATTATTTAGTTGCTTCCTCATTACTTGTACAATGGAATATAAACACAAAATCTAGCTTCTACTTGAAATTTGAATTTGTTTGGTCAACAACATCCATCTCCTCTTATTATCAAAGACCTTGAATATAATTCCCCTCGAGTTTGTTTGTCCCCTTAATATACTGTTAAATAATTCTTTTCAATACTCCAGAAATACTATAGTCATTTTCTTCGGAATAATAACACTTACTATAGATTTCTTACAATAAAATTTAAGTGTAAAACATGATATTATTATTTATAGACACAATGGTGCACATTAGATGTTTTTAGGTCTTACCATGTTAATATAACTTAAGTTGCATGCATGTTGATTAGCAGTTTTCACTTTCTCTACCTCTTTGGTCACAACCATCCCCGTTTTTGTCCTTGTTTGACAGTGTTTTGTATGTTTGGTCATTTTATTTTTTTTCATTGGTTAATTGATATTTATTTCAAGAAATTTACAAAACACAGAGAGATTATTTTGTGAACCTAGATAAGAGATGACTGTTGCAAAAAGAACATAAAGTATTAAAAGCTTACAACCAACTGAAACTGATCATTAATAGAATGATTGCAGAGAATAGAATCTAAGAAATTCCAAATTTATTATCTTCCTGAGTGCCAATAAAGATTTTTCCATTATTATATTTTTTATTTAATTTTTTTTCTTTTTTCATTATGAATAAAGTCACATTTTCCACCCTTTTATATCCTTATTCAAGGTCTCTTCCCCCTCCCATCTCCTCCAGTCACTCTCTCTTCTCCACATCTCCCCACCTCCTCCCCAGGATGGGCAGGGGGTCCCAAGGTCTCAGTGTCTCAATTATAGATACCCAGTACTTATGAATCATGCAGTATCCATCTTACCCATGCTGGCTTATATCATGTAACATAACATAAAGCCATCCATATTTGCCACATGTCTGTTGACAATTTTAGGATTTCTGCTTAATTAGTTTTAAATAATATTCTATTTTATAATAGCAGTCTATCATGCTTTATTTTATATACACCTGTTGTTTGGCAGTTGACATGTTTAAATCTCTTGGCTATTGCTTACAAAATTGAAGTATTAACAGGCTTGTTAATGTTTTTCTATTAAAAATAATATTTTTTTTTGTTTTTTTTAACAGGTCAATTTTTAAAGCATTTATTTTGGTATGTACTCAGGAATGCTAGAACATGTTAGTTCTGTTTTAATTTTGAAGATCCTTCATAATTGTCTTCACCATTTTTTATTCTAACAGATATATCAGGGTTCTATTTTATCCACATTAACATTAATACTTATTCTTTTTTATTAAGTTCTCCTAATAATAGTGAGTTAGTACTTGGAATTTAGTTAGCTCTGTTCAGTGCCATTGATGCTGAGCACTATGCCACACATCCTTTAGTCAAGTTTATATCCTTTGCAGAAATATTTAAGTATTTGAACATCAAATGGTAGGGACATTAATTAGGGAGAGTTTCCTTTATATTTGGGAAATTAGTCTGACAAATGAGCACAAAATTATATTTTAATATATTAAATAAATACCTGTTATATGATATTTTCAGTCGCTGATTTTTGTTTATACAGAATGTATAAACTGCACTTATTACACATATAGATAGTAAACTATGAATACAAACACACTCTAGATCTTGTTCTTGATTATATCAGATATACCTTTAGAGTATAAAAATTTTGTGCCAGAGAACTTACAATATTTTCTCTATGTCATCTCTATAATCATCATAAAGATGATATTTATGAAAAGGAAAGTGAGGCTCATGTGAACCACACAACCTCTCCCCAACTTATGAGCTATTAGAAAATAGAATAGAGACTCACATACAATTATTGCATTGATATGTCATGTTGTTTCATATATATTTTACAAATTTATTCATAGAGATATTTATGAAAATCACAATGAAAATATCATTAGAATACTGTGTGCTGAAGTTAAGTTGTAGAAAGAAAAATTGATATAATAGAAACTTGAATACATGAGATGCTAAAAATATTAGAGGCATACATTTGTGAAAAGAAAGACAAACATTATTTTCTACATAATTCAAAATTTTGTTCATAATTTTTTCTTATTTTTTAATAGCTATGCTCCATTCCATTAATTTATTTAAGGACTGGAAGCCTAATAGAGAGTAGAAGAACTGGAAATTAAGTCAACTAGTCTTTATCAACAACTGGAAAGGAAGGTGAAACAGAATGCTGCTTCAAGGATGGTAAAGGGGTATAGGAGTGATGAAACATACAGAAACCATTTCAATGTCTCTGCCAGAGTAGGATAAATTTGGTTGATAATAGTTAATTACTTCACAATAGATATAGGCAAATATTTTAATTATATTCAACACTGAAAACGGATCACCATGTAAAGTGATGATAGGTCAATTTTTTCTAATCTGATCATTACACATTGTCTATACTTATGTACATACTATAGCTCAGAGATATGTACAATTATCTGTGCTATCCAAATACTTATTAAATATATTGCAATATTCAAAATGATAAGGTAAGTGAAATACCGTTGACAGTTGTCAAGATATTTGCATATACTATCACATTGCTTACACAAGTTTTTACTAAAAAAAGATTTAATTAAGTCTTCATCAGAGTAGATACCTGAGTCTGGATAAATGCTCACCTTGTTACATTTCTGTTTCACAGATACTTTACACAGTCAGTTAATTTTCCTTTTTCATTCTTTTCCTGTGATGTCTTATCCCCCCTCCCCCCAAACTAAAGTTTAGTTATGGTTACAATACAACAATTCATTAGGTCAAAGCCAGACTTGGAGCAAAACTTTCTAGATCAAATGGTTCACCTGCCCCAGGAAAGTATCATTCCCATCAACTCTATATGAAGTAAGAGTTTTATATTGTGGGATCTGTTCTTAAAATTAAGCATGCAAACATATAAATCCCCCAAGGACAAAACCTCTCAGAGGCATTGACAGAAATGTTTTATAAGTTTGAAACAATAACATCATTGGGAATGAAAAAAAGCCTATCTTGATTTTTAGTGTAGATGACTAATAATACACTGCCTTACCTCAAAGCAAGACAAGTCATGAGAAATGCATCCTCCTAGGTCCTTGCTTCCAGGTGCATTTTATTTTTAAATTCTGTCTCAGGGCCTCAAGTATAGATAATATCTGGTCAAATTTTGAAAATATTTGTTTTTATTCTCTCTCTGACACCAGTGTTAATCAAAATACAACTTCAGCTAAAATCATGACAATAATGAGGCTCAGCTGTAATTCCACATGTAGTTACAAACAAGATGAAAAAAAATACATTAAAAATAATGGCAAAGTATTCAAAACAAAAGTTTTAACTTTTTTCTGTTTCTTATTAATAGTAATATAAGACTTCGTAATTTATTTTCCAAAAGACAAATGCCTAAAGAAAAAATATAAAGCCCAGAAAAATAATTTAGAACAGAAGTTTAATTCCTATGTTATCAGTTTGATGCTTTAATGCATATATGAATTGAGGAAAGAAAATTTTATCTCAATTGCTATTTGCGACTGTCCCTGAAGGCATTTCATGCTGTAAGACAGAAACTTCTAAGTTTGTAAATGTCTGTTGATAATAGTTTAAACTAGGATATGGAATTTCATGGAGATATAACTTAGAACTCAGTAGCTATATACTAATGGCATTCTACTACTTCCACAAATTTCTTGAGAAGAGTGAATGAGACACATGAATCAATTAAGCAGTTTCTGTAATATTAGTTTTATTTTATGTAATAACTGTTTATATCTGAGAAAGTTTCTAGTGTATTAAGATTTTATACTATCCTTCAAATGCCATTTAATTTTAGCCAGTTCTCCCTGTGCTCCCTCAAACAACGCCCTCTGCCATTCTCATTACAGTGTAATTCTCCCATTGCATTCTGCATCCACACATACATATTTTATTATCTCTACTCCCTTACTCTATACTTATCCTCTGTAATTCTATGAATTATAACTTGATTGTCATTGGCTTAAAAGCTAAAATCCATGTAATATTAGCAAATACACACTATATTCATCTTTCTGAGTCTGGGATACCTCATTCAGATTTTTTTGAATTCCAGCAACTTGCTTGCAAATTTTATAATGTCATGCTCTTTTTTTGTTTTTGTTTGTTTGTTTTAAACGTCTGAGCAATAATCCATTGTGTAAATATACCATCATTTCTTTATCCATTATTTTGTTGATGGACATATAGGTTGTTTTCAGTTTCTGGCTATTGTGTGTAGAACAGCAACAAACATTATAGAGTGAGTGTCTTCATGGTAAGTTGAAGATTCTTTGGGTATATGCCCAAGAGTGGTACTTCTAGATCTTGAGGAAGATTGATTTCCACAATCCTGAGGAACCACTACACTGAATTTCATACTAACTATACAAGTTCGCTTTCCTACTAGCAATGTATGAATGTTTCTCTAATTCCACATCCTGCCCATCATGAGCTGTCACTTGAGTTATTGATCTTGGCCATTCTGACAGGTATAAGATATAAACTCAAAGTAGTTTTTAATTGCATTTCTCTGGTGGCTAAGAATTTTGAACATTTCTTTAAGTGTCTCTCACCCACTTGGGTTTTCTCTGTTGAGAATTCTCTGTTTAGAGCATACCAAAGTTAGAGTTTTATATTGCTGTGAAGACACACCATAGCCACAACAATATTTATAAAGAAAACATTTAATTGAGGCTGGCTCACTTACAGTTTAAGAACTTACAGTTCAATTCATTATAATCATGAGGGGGAATGTGATGATAAGCAGGCAGACATAGAGCTGAAGATGACAGTCTTTACACCTTTACTTGGAGGCAACAGTTAGTAAATTGACTGTCACACTGATGAAATTTGAAAAAAGAGACATCACAGTTTGCTCCTCAGTGACATACATCCTCCAACAAATCCACACTGCCTATTAGTGCCACTTCTTTTGGGGAACATTTTCTTTCAGATCATTACATTCCTCTCCCTCAACCACAAAGGCTTATAGTCATATCATAATTCAAAAAAAATTCATTGAGCGCAAATACAAAAGTCCCCATAATCTATCACAGTCTGAACAATGTTTAAAAGTCAACGTCCAAAACTCTTCTGAGATGCCTGCCAATTTCTTCAATTTAATCACCTTGTAAAAATCAAAATAAAAAGGGAGATTATATACTTCCAACATATAATGATATTGTGGTATTTTATTTGTGTTCTAACAAATAAAGCTTTTCTCAATATTAGAAGCTGAAGCTAGCCACTAGCTAACCACATAGGTCTGGAGGTCCGTACAAACAGGAGACAGGAAGTGATATGGATAGGCAGAAAGAGGAAGTAGTAGGTGTAGTATGAGTTTCTGAACCAGCCCAAAGAATCTGCCCTCAGCTTTTAGTCCCAAATAATTACACAAAGTCTTATATTGATTATATGCTAGTTGGCCTATGGCTCAGACATACTGCTTTCAAGCTCTTACAACTTAATTCAACCCATTATTCTTATCTAGTTTAGCCATGTGATTTGGTCTTCTTCCGTGTTGGGATGAAAAACATAAGTTATCACTCTTTGATCCTCCTGGATTGACTGTGGGTATATCTATTCTCTGATATTCCAGACTGGTTTCATTAAATATATGACATATCACCACAGAACTTTATGAAGACAGAGTCGTTATCTTACTGGCAAGGGTTTTGTTGTTTTTTTTTTTTTTTCTCTTTTTCCCTAAACTTCTGGGCAAGCTTGAAATTTTAATGTTGCAGCCTGTCTGCAGCAAACTCCACAGGCTTTTGGGTTCCATAAACTGCATTTGATAGTCACATTCACAAATTCCCCTGTTTAGATACCTGGTTCTTTGGCTTATTTTTTCTTGGTAGGTTGTGAATTTACCTTGGGCTTCCTCCTCAAGCTGATGCCAAATTCGGTAACTTCCTATCTTCTTGGGTTTCTAGAGTTCTACACAGCAGCAATAAACCTCACATCTTGTTTTTCATTTTAAATAAATTAGGAGAGACATTTGAGAATTTAAAGGAAGGAACTAGGTTTCTTTTGTTTGTTTGTTTGTTTTTTTAAAAAAAGAGTAATTTCAAACCCAGAAAGAGAAGCAGGCGATGTACTTTAAAGTGGACTTAAAAAAATGTCATTGTATACAAGAGCTCAAGGCTAGAACATAGCTAAAGGACACAGTGCTTCACTTCTGCATTGATGGCCTCTGGCAGGGGTATGGGTAAGGAAGGACTCATTTTCTTTAAGGGTCTGGCCTCAGGGAGTTTAATTTTGCCCCAGTAAGTAAATGAGCATTATTAATGTTTGTTTTTTATATAAATGGGAAGATCATAAGAGTGGGTATGAATCTGTGAGGCCTGATAACTGAGTTTGATGGGGTGCATGATGTAAAAACATCAAATAATAATAGGAAACACTATTACAATGGAGGGACTTAGGTCTCTGTATGGTAGATAATATGCTGAATGGTTTGCAAATGGAACAATTATATGAGAAGATAATTTAGATGAGGTTTATATAATGCCAATTATAAACATTATTTTCATTTTTATCACTAAAGTTAGTAGGGGTCTTGAGTTAAAGTTTTAAAAAAATTAATTAAAATAGATCATAGACCTATGTAGACCCAAACACTGGATATTTTTATATACTTTAAAAGAGTTCTTTTAATTTTTTCATTTTTGAACAAAGTCTCATTTTTTATTCATGTATACCCTTGTTTGAACTCCCTTCCCCCTTCTGACACTCTCTCTTCTCCCCTTCTCTTCATCTTCTCCCCATAAGGGCAGAAGGTGGCTTAGTTCAGCACCCACTCCAGGCAAGTCCAATTTCCTTATCCTAATATTAAAACTGGGTCAGGTGTTCTTCTAGAATGAGTGGGCTCCAAAGTGCTGATTCAAGGTGCTTTAGATCCCAAGCTATCCACTGGTTGTGTTTTGCAGCTTGGACATACTTTGCTTTTTGTTTAAAGTTCACTCTTGAGGGAGGGGGGACAAAACTGGATTTGGCCAGGAGTGGAGACTGATTCAAGCATTATTGGGTCAGTGGGACCATAGGACTGTCTGCTCCCTGCCCAGGGAAGGGATGGGGAGTTGCAGAGAAGAATAATGTCAAGATGTGGTGGGAGGGGGAAGGGACCTTGAATAAGGAAATACAGGGATGGGAAAAAAAATTTCAGTGGGAAATCTGAACACATAGTAAATATATGTGTAGCAATCTTATTTGCATTACCACCCTTGATAAGCCATGCTTATGATGCTTATCCTCTTCATAGTTATTGTTAACTTTTCCTCATTTTAAATTCATGTTACTGTTTTTTTGTTAAATACAAAATACAAAATAAATAAATAAATAAAGTTCATTAATGCGTGAGTACATCCCCTGCTTATCCTTCTGGGTTTGTGATACTTTGCTCAGGAGAATATTTTCCAAATCCATCCATTTGCCTGCAAATTTTAGGATATCATTTTTCTTAATGCTGAGTAGTACTCCATTATGTAGATGTACCATAGTTTAATTATCCATTCTTCAGTCGAAGGGCATCTAGATTGCTTCTATGTTCTTGCTATTATGAATAATCCTGCTAGGAACATAGCTGAGCTAATGCTTTTGAGGTGCAAATGTACATCTTTAGGGTATATGCCAAATAGTTGTATTGTTGGATCCTTGGGGAGATTGATTTTCAGTTTTCTGAGAAACAGCCATATTGCATTTCAGAATAGCTGAACATGCTTATACTCCCACTAACAATGAGGAGTGTTCCCCATCCTCTCCAGCATCAGCTGTAATCTGTATTTTTAATCTTAGCCATTCTGACAGGTATAAGGTGATATCTCAAAGATGTTTTGATTTACATTTTTCTGATGGCTAAAGATGTTGAACATTTTTTCAAGTACTTTTCAGCCATTTGTAATTCTTCTGCTGAGAATTCCCTTTTTAGTTTGAACCCCATTTTTTAATTGGGTTATTAGGGCTTTGAGTGCTAGTTTCTTGAGTTCTCTATATATTTTAGAGATCAGTTCTCTGTCACTTATATGGATAGTGAAATTTTTTTCCCATTCTGCAGGCTGTCATTTTCTCTTCTTGACTGTGTCTTTGGCTTTACAAAAGCTTCTCAGTTTCAGGAGGTCCCACTTATTTGACAAAGAGGCCCAAAATATTCAATGGAAGAAAGATAGTATCTTTAACAAATTGTGTTGGCATAACTGGATGGTAGTCTATAGAAAAATGCAAATTGATCCAAACCTATCACCCTGCACAAAACTCAGATCCAAGTGGATCAAAGACCTCAACATAAACCCAGCAAATACTGAACTTGATAGAAAAGGAAGTGGGAAATACCATCCTATGCATTGGCTCAGGTGACCACTTCCTAAATACAACACCAGTAGCACAGATACTAAGAACAACAATAAAACACTGGATTTTAAAGGAGAATCAATGTCAGTATTGCAATATAAAGTTAGAGAGAAACAGCTCAAGACTTTTAAACACCAAGCTTAATTTATTCAATAACCTTACAAGAACTGACAAATAGGGGGCTGGAGAAATGGCTCAGTGGTTAAGAGCACCGTCTGCTCTTCCAGAGGACCCGGGTTCAATTCCCAGCACCCACATGGCAGCTAACAACTGTCTGTAGTTCCAGTTCCAGGCAAACACCAAGGCAAATAAATAAATAAATAAAGTTTAAAAAAAAAAATCTTTAAAAAAAAAAAAAAAAAAAAAAAAAAAAAAAAAAAAAAAAAAAAAAAAAAAAAAAAAAAAAAAAAAAAAAAAAAAAAAAAAAAAAAAAAAAAAAAAAGAACTGACAAATAATAAATACTCCAAGGCTATGTTAAAGCTAAATGAACTCTTGTGGAAATGTTAGATTTAAAGAGATTCAAGCAGGGATTCATATAGCACACATTCACCTTTTGTGATGCTTATGTTAATCTTGTGGTTGGTCAACTTGTAATAGAATTCCCCCCCTCCTCAAGACTAGAGAGACTTGGTTGCAATAGTCTTGCAATCTGATTCTCAGTTACAGTGGAGGATCTAGTGGGAAGATGAGGGTAAGGCCAATAAGAATAAAGTAGGGCTAGAGCTATGGAATCTCTTAATAGTTCTAACTCTACTGTCTTTATAAATGAATTCTGATATAATCCTATCATCTCACTTTTCATGATATATGTATATTATTCTGACAAAAAAATCTCCTCTCAAAGAACAAAGGTGAGTTTGGGAACAGGCTAAAACTCATACAGATGAGATTCATCAGACAAATGTAACATACTCCCCAGGAGCAGAGGCTCTTCCAGATGTAGACCCCTATTGGAGTTATAATACACCAACGGAGGTCTCAACCAGAAATAATTTTATGACCTGCTTACTGGGAGGTCTGTGTAGAGCTGCTCTGAAGCCTGTCAATTTTGGAAAAAAAAATGCAATAGATAGTACAGGATAAGCAGGAAAATCCGTCACAGTTTTTGGAATGCCTCACAAATTTGCTCTTACAGTATACTAACTTAGATCCTGAGAGTACTGAGGGAAGGCCACTTCTCATGACCCTTTTTTTTTTTTTTACTCAGAACTACCCTGACATCAGAGCTAAATGTAGATCTCTTAAGAGGGGTCCACTGACTCCACAGGCAGAAGCCTTAGCTCTAGCTTTAAAAATGTATCACAAGAAAGATGAGAAAACATGCCAGAAAAGATACCTTCTACTGGCCAAAGCTATTCAACCATCTTCTTCACCTCCTCCAACAGCAAAGAGACCTAGCCCTCCCTGTGAATGCTTTAAGTGTGGCCAGCTCAGCCACTGGTCTGGCTCTTGCCTGGCCTTCTGGAGGCTGCCCGGACTTTGTTCTAGGTGCAATGGGAAACACTAGTTTAAGTGACTATCCATGAGCCCCATGGGGCAGGGGGACATTATACATAGAAAGCTCCCTGGTTGATCTCCTAAGCCTGGCCATGGATGACTGATGCTTCCAGGGCTTCCTTAAACCAACCAAAAAAGGGAGCCTCAGGTAGTTATATGGCATCAGGGTGGTCCATATCCTTCCTTACAGACACCAGTGCCATAAATTGATCCTGACGGAGTTTTGGGCTTCTAGCTCTCTTTCTAGGCTCGCCATTGTCAGGGTAAGAGGCAAACAATTCCTGCCCCATCAGACGATGCTACTGAATTATATTTTCAGATATATTCCTATTACCTACTCAGTTTTGGTCATGCCAACTAGCCCTATACCCCTAATGGGAAGGGATTTTTTAGCTTTCATTTCTTTTAGCCACCATATTTGCCTGACTCATCAGCTGTTCCAGCCACTCCCTTGCTTCTCCTGCTATCTGTTAATCCTGCCAGATCCTCTACAGTCTTCCCCCTTCCCAGGAAGATCCTCAAGTGTGGGACACCCAGAATCCTCCTGTCGCTATATACCTTTCCCTAAAATTCCCAGTCTCTGCATTTTTCATTCCAGCCTGCTTCTCAGAGCTGAAATCTAAATGATTATTGGCAAGCAAAAGGCTCCAAAAGATTTTGTGCCCTTGCCCTTCCCCTTCTCCAGACTAACCCTCCAGCTGCCAATTCTGGAGAAAGGAAAAACCCAAAAGCCTTCTTACCACCAGAAAACAGTTGGCTCCCAACCCCTTGAGGATTAGAGAAAAGGAAACTGCAGCCAATTTTACAGCAGGTAACAGGTAAAACAAAGACTGTCCAGGTCCCCATTTTCCCCTACCCAGTTCCAAAGAAAAAGAAACAGAAGCTATTTTATCCTCGGCAATGTGTAAACAAAAAAACATAAGATACGTTAACCTTTTTCCATCCCCAGACCTAGTTGAGATCCACAAACTTTATTTTGCAGCCACTTATTTTGGAGGCCTCTAGAAGGAAGAAACACAAAACAGCTATCTTAAGGTTTATTCAAAGTATACACAAAGCCTAACTTACATTTATACATGTCCCAATTTTAGATCTCCTTCCTTTTCCTCCTTTTCCTCTTGTCTTAATCTAACCTCAAGTCCCATTAATAGCAGAGTATCATCAGTATATCATCTGAATTCTGTCACTTCCAAGGTTCTCTCATTAAGTCATAGAATTTTTTTTTCCTGAGCACTAGAAAATCAACATTCACCATCCCATGCCTTAAACTTACCCAGACTGCAGGAAATTATCCACAAAACCCAGCAGATGGACTGCCAGAAGATACAGCTCTTATTTTCTGAAAAGACAAACTGCCCTTAAGATAGCTTGAACCAGCTGTAAGAGATCATCGACTCTGTCCAGTCTTATCAGTATACTCCTGCCCTCCTCACATGAATCCAGCTTTGTTTTTTATAATGAACATAAGTGTGAGATGTAAGGATTCATGTCAAGTAGCAGCATGGTAAATGTGCTAGTCAAATAACCTGACATGGCACCAGGTGAGATAAGAATTCCTGGCATGTAGCAGCCACATGGTAAACACAACATGGTAAAAGGAGATCATGCTGCATACAGAGGCCATGCCCCTAGTGTGGCTATGTAAATCTGTGCCCTCTCATTCTCTTATAAGGAGACATCATGCATGAAAGCCATTTTCTTCTCTCCTCTGCTTCTCTTCGCTCATACCCACTTGGCAACTTTCCTGAATAAAGTCTAGTGTGGCACTGGCAGTTTGTTTGTTCTCATGTGTGAAACCAATAGATACCTCTGGAATTTCTTTATTGTTCAAGATTGTTTTAGCAATCCTGGTTGTTTTTATATGAAATAAAGTGTTATCCTTTTAAAGGTCTATAAAGAATTGTGATAAAATTTTGATAATGATTATGTTGAATTTGTAGATTGCTTTTGGTAGGATGGTCATTTTATTATGTTAATTCTCCTCATCCATGACTAAGAGAGATCTTTCCATCTTCTAATATCTTCTTCAATTTCTTTCCTCAAAGACTTAAAGTTTTTGTCACATAGGTCATTCATTTGATTGGTTAGGGTTAGCTCAAGATATTTTGCAATGTTTTGGCTATTGTTAATGGTGTTGTCTCTGATTTCTTTCTCAGTTCATTTGTCATTTGTATATAGAAGGGATACAATTTTGTTTTGCTTTGTTTTTTAATCTTGTAACCAGTCACCATCTGAAGGGGCTTATCAGATGTAGAAGTTCTCTGGTAGAATTTTTGGAATTGTTTGTGTATGCTATCATATCATCTGAGGGTAAAACTCCTTTGGCTTCTTTCCAATTTATATCCCCTTGATCACCTCCAGTTGTTTTATTACTCTTTCTAGAACTTCAAGTACAATATTGGGTACCTATGGAGAAACTGAAAAGTTTTATCTTAAAAAATTTAGATGTTGTTAATGAGAGTGATTTAAAATTGTTGTTCATTAAAATAATTCTTTGAAAATTGCACACATTTACATAATACATCATGGTTATATTATCATTCACCATCTTCTCTCATCTATATCTCTAGTAGCCCTCTTACCTACCAATACCTTTCCTCCATTTGTGTCTTTTTGTTTTATTTGTGGTGTAGTGAGTGTAGAAAATGCCATTAGTTTGACCATGTGTTTGAAATTAACCACTAGAACCTTGTGGGCTCATCAAATAGTACATAGGTGATAACAAAGACACTCCATATCCCAGAATATGTAAGTAGACAACAGTTCAGCAGGAAGAAATAGTGCCCCACATGCCCCATTGACAACAGAGGTGTCGGTCCAGTATAGGTAGCCATGGCTGCTACGAGTTCATAATTGGAATGCCGTGTCATTCACAAAGATGACATTTTGTAGCCCTTCTCCCTAACTTCCTGTTTTTATGTTCTTGCATTCTCTCTTCCTCAATATTTGCTGCATCCTAGTGGGGTGATATACATGTTTTATTCAGCAATTACTTATTCTGGGATTTGAACATCTATGACTCTCTGTTTTTACCATCCTTCCCTGCAAAGAGAAGCTTCTCTAATTGAGACTGAAGGTAGCAATTGTCAATATATATTTACATACTTAGAAGTCAATTTAATGCTGGGACAATTTAGCTAGGTGTCTTCAGTGAGTTCCCTCTCCATGCACATCATGCTAAGTAAGCATAGGTTTGCAGTACTGGCATATATTTCCACCTGTAGAATGGAGTCAAATATACTTAGAGACAGTTTTAAGCCTATATTATTTATTTATATATATTTAAAGTCTATATATTAAGAAAGTGTAATAAGTATGTTTATGTTATTTACTTTTATTGCTCATATTTATTCACAATATTTTTATATTTATTTAATATATGTAGAATTTAGATTATAATTTTATTTCTTTAGGTCAGTAATTTATTCTTCTTTAAATTTTTATCTATTAATTTTGTCTATTAATCTCTTTAAATTCCAATTTGTCTACCTTTAGTTATCTCTTCATTTTGTTTTGTTTTATGAGCATGACTGTGTTTTCTTCATAAATGAATTTGTAGCAACTGGAAACTTCCAGCCCACAGATGCCAGTGCAAGGTGTCAGATTCCTAGGAACTGAAGTGGTGGTTATGGACCATGATGTCTATACCCAGGTCTTTTGAGAGAGTATTAAGTGTTCATAACCCCTGAGCCATCTCTTAACACTTATGATATAAACAGGTCTTTTAAAACACACACACACACACACATACACACACAGTCAAATAAATATAACCATGTTAATTACAAAGCCACATAGTATAAAAGTTGTTCTGGAAATAAATACAAATATTAACGCTTTATGATGGCAATGATTAAATTATAAGTAATAACTTATTTAGACATCAATAAGTAATTATTAACATAATAATAACATTGAGTGTTAATCATGTTGAATTTTAATGTACCTTAATTATTGTTGATTGAATATGATGAAAATAAATAATGCAAATGATACAACATAATCAATAACTAAAATAAACCCATATATGTGATATATTAAAGTTATTACCTTGGACAATTAGCAAATCACTAAAACTTATTTTTAACCCAAAACTACATGTTCTTCAGATTAAGCCTGATTAAAACAAAGGAAAATACAATATATATATACATATATATATTTGAAACCAAACATTTCAAAGATAGAGACATAATATGTCTCATACTGAAGACTTTTTATTTCAATCCATTTCTAATTGTGAAAAAAAATCTCTTCAAGTTCCATCATGAGGATGTGAAACACGTACAATGAGCACAGAGCATAAACCTTCCCCGTCTCTAGAAAGAAATAGCATTTTGTGCAAGGCAGTGTCTGGCAGTTCACTTCCGACATCTACAATTTAGAAGAAAGATCTGTTCCACCCTCTTACGAATGACCATATTTTTTACACCATAGACAATAGGGTTAAGAGCAGGAGGCAACAGAAGGTAGATGGTGGACAGAAGAATATGAATTGAAGGAATAACATGACCAAAACGGTGGCTGAAAAAGGAGAAAAAGGCAAGAATATAAAACTCTAGAAAAACAAAAATATGTGCTGTACAGGTGTCAAAGGCTTTGATCCGTGCCTCCTTCTGTTGAAGGTGAAAAACAGCCTGGAAAATCAGTGCATATGATATGAGAATGAAAATCATATCAAATCCCAGGATGCTAAACCCCACAAAAAGACCACATATTTTATTGACTTGCACATCATCTGCTGCAAGCTTCACCACAGCCATGTGTTCACAATAGGAGTGGGCAATTTGAATGGAATGAAAAAGATGCAGTCTTTTTATTAGAATAGGTAATAGCCCTACTAGCACTATTGCCCGAATTATCACCACCAGTATCATACGACACAGAATTGAAGGTGTAAGAATAGATGTGTGCCTCAGAGGATCACAGATGGCAATGTAGCGATCAAAAGCCATTGCCAATAGAATACCAGACTCCATGCCCTGCAAAGTATGGATGAAGAATAGCTGGGCTAGGCAGGCATCAAAGGCCATGGAATAAGCCCTGAACCAAAAGATGGCCAACATTTTGGGGGCAATTGCTGCACAGAGTCCTATGTCTGTAGCCGCTAGTACAGCCAGAAAGATATACATGGGCTGGTGCAAGCTACGCTCAGCTGAGATAATGATCATTAAAATTATATTTCCCAACAGAGTTATTAAACACAATGCAAAGAATGGAAATCCGATCCAAAACTGTACATGCTCTAGTCCGGGGATTCCAATCAAAATTACAGTTCTGGGGTTCAGAAATGACATGTTTTGCTTCCCTGAGCTCATCATTCAGTCTTCTTGTCACTTTCCATAAAACCTGAAAAAAGAAAGTTTGGGAGAGAAGTCAAAATATCTAACTCTTAAATAAGTTTGCTCTTTGTCAAGCAGTTACTAGCATACAACTATAGCAAATTTTGAGCAAGTATCATCTCCACCAATGGTTTTTTGTTTATCTGTGATGAAGGACTATACTAATTATTATCATGGTAGCAGAAGTCATCATTTACATAAAACCTTTAATATTTCCATGAGGTAGGTAAATGAAAAGTCTCTGAATTGTTGATTTCTTCTATACATGCAAATATATCAGTTCTCACTTCTCTGCATCTTCTGGTCCTTTATACTCTTTTGCTTGGGAGCTTTAACTATTCCTCATTTATATCAAGAAGACAACTCCTAATCATCAAACTGAAAAAATTCTTCTATGAGTTGTGGTATTAGATGAGACCTCTCTTTACAAATCCATGATGCTATGAGGGTATTATTTATATTCCATTATGCCTTTAGGAAATTATTATTCTTAATGATTGTATTTGTTATCAAGGACAATTTTGACAATTTTAATATAATCTTAGAATCACCCTTTATTTCATCAAGATACTGAGTAATTTTTTGCATCTCAGGGTTATAGTCAGGATTATAAAAGAAAGTGGTAAAATACAATGTACCTTCAATAAATCAGAATTTGATTGTTTCTTAATAAAATGTTGGAAAGTGAATAAAATATGTGGTATTTGGAGGATATTTTACATTCTAATTTCAAGAAAATACAAAGCATAAGATGGATCTTAGAGCAAAATCCATTTTGGACTTCCTACCATTAGATTCTGGATAAAGGAAAGTTAAATTGTCATAAGTATCTTATAGTTTAGGCTTTAAGGTATATATTGATATTATTGGAACTTTCCCAGTTGTCCAATGCAAGTCACCCATCAACACAGACTTTGGGTGATTCCCTACTGCAGAGTTGCTGCAGTTAGTGTGAACATTGGTTCTCAGTGAGCTACTCTCAGGTCCCATTGGAGGGACTGAACATTTTGTAGTGACTTCTACTGGTATTTATGTGCCTATATAGATTTATGTGTTATACAATGGTATTACAATTCTGCAAATGCCAAGAAAAATTCAACTATCAGAATAAATCATAGCTCATAATTTTACTTTTGAATAGAATTAAAAATTACTTTTCAACAGATAAGCTTTTCTAAGTTTCCACTATTGAAACATCAGAAAATACGTAATTAATCCATTTTGAAAGAGATCTAAATTTTTTAGTATACCACTGGAATTTTATGATACTTATTGCTTTATCTTTATCATATTTTTACAATTCAAACACAATCTATCTCACAGACAGTCAATGGGTTACCAGGAAATACTTCTTTTTATTTCAAAATATTACAGCACTGTAGAGTTAATTGAAGTCCTATTGACTATAGACAAGAAAGTTGTCATTAACTACTTTGGAACCAAAGAACAGTAGTGTAGTATTTAATTATCTGTGAAATCATGACTAAAAACTACATTATTTCTAAATACATAGTCTATTTAGTCTGTATAATATTGATTGTATGACTTTAAAGGGTAACATATGGAAAAGTATATAGGTTCAGAGGTTAAAAAAGATAAGGGAAAATAAATGTGATTATATATAATCTCAAAAAATAAAAGAAATTTAAAAGGTACATTAATTTAAATCACCCCAACCATATAAGGAATGATAAAAGCAAAGAAAATATGAAAAACAACCAAATTAAGTATTCTTTATACTTATATTTTTGTTAAAATAAACTTTCATTATACCCACTTTAAAAATCTGTAGAAAACCAAACATACCTGGGAGGTCTGAAGCATGGACTGGCTCATGTCCTTTGTAATCAATACAAAGCTGCAGCACAGTTAGATGTTAATAGAAGAGCCATGGTACTTTCCAGTACAGCATCAGCTAAGAACATCCTTATCCTTCTAATTCCACAGGACTTACTACTCTCCTGAATACTACTTTTGTTTTCCCAGAGCAAACTACAATCAAAAACAAAACATACATTGAAAGTTCACTGATAATTTAGAAACAATTGTAGTCTCCTTGACAAAAGAAGTAGAAATGATATTGTCATAGCATAGTGATTCTAAGGACCATAACAGAAAGGTCAAGTAAATATGAACAACTTTAGTATGTAGCTATCAAAGATGAATATCTTTTCCATCCTGTATTATCTGTTAAGACCTATAGCTAAAGTAGCCAAGTGAAAATTCTTCTTAAAATTCCACCAGTGGTGTCTACTATCAACATCAACCAACCATTTAATGAATATCAATTCTAATGGACAACATTTTGTTGTGATTCCCATTGGTATAAATTTGTCTGTATGACTTCATAGGTTATGCATGGGTAATCAAATTCTGTAAATGCTATGAAAATATTCAACTATCGGAATAAATCATAGCCCATAATTTTACTTCTGAATGCAATTAAAATCTACTTTTTCTACACATAAGCTTTTCTAAGTTCCCACAATTGAAACATTAAAGAAAATTGTCATTATCCCATCTTTTCAGGGCACCTGATTTTTTAGTATGTCATTACTCTGACTGTAACTAATTTATAGTACTTTTAAACACACACAGCATAATACGCAATAGCCAATAGACAAGCTCCTTGTGTTATGGTGATACATTTTGTATTTAATATAATCAGTCTGGAATATCAGAGGGAAAAAAACAGATCACAGTCATTTCCCACCCAGCCAATATCTCAGGCAGAACAGGGTCAATACTATCTTCAAGATTCCTCTTCCTGGTAGGTCATTCCCACAGAATGCCTGAATCTCTGCCTCCTTCTCCTTTATCATTGTCCCTACCCAGTTGTTCTATATCTAGGTACCACTCTGTATCATAATTCTACAGTTAGGATTAAAGATGTGAGCTATTACTGTTTGGTTGATAGGCTTTGATCTTACAGAAATACAGAGAGATCTCCGAGTGGTAAAAGGTTTCTGGACTGGACTTTCTGGTCTAGTCCAGAGTTTTAGCTCCACTCTCAGTCCCTGTTAGCCTCAAACAATCATACATAGGCTTACATTATTTTTATGCTGATTGGTCTAGGGCCCAGGCATATAATTGCTAACTCCTTCATCTGAACTCTGTGTCGTGCAATCTCACCTGCAAGGAAGATGCAAGCCAGGCTCTTCTTTCAGCAGTTTTATTCAGGAACTTTTAACAATCTTCTGACTTCTGACTTCTGACCTCAGGGAAAAGCCCGCTCATAGCTAAATACCCTCTGGGCAGCCAATCCTAGTGAGCCACATGGGCACTGCCAATAGATCCAGGTATGCAGAAGCAAGCCACATCTTTAGCCTTAACCATATATGGAATTGTTTACCACTGAGGAACCTCACCAACTGGGAGGTGGAGGACGGAATCCAGCACCATCTTTAAGGCATAACCACACATGACTCTCTACAGAACTCAACCCATCTTATTCAGCCTCAAGGCTTAGTATCTTTTCTCAGAGCAACCTTTCAGCTTCTTTTGTCTGTGGCTGCTGCCATCTCCTCATCATGTCATGGTGTCTTTCTAGGGCATCTGTCTCTGTTCTTCCTATACTCAGCGTTTCTTAGCCTTGTAGCCCTGCCCACACTTCCTGTCTGCCTTTTTGGTCAATCAGCTTTTATTAAACCCATTGGCAGGATAATTATTTAAAATGTAACACTTATTCCCACTACATTTCCCCCCTTTTCTCTTTTTAAAATGAAAAGAACACCAAATCTAAAATCTTTTTGTCTTCATTGTCTAAAACAACTTATAACCAACACTGTAAACAAACACAAACATCCATAATCCATTTTTGGGATTGTGTGCATAGTTCTCAGAGCAACTTTCTGCTGAATGGGGGTACTGGAATTCCCATGGGGACCCAAAGAAAAATTTAGGATTATGGACAAGTCTTTAGTACATTAGTCTGTAAGATTGGGTCATCTCAACCACTCTTCTTGAAGTTGTTTTGAATGCAGAGCTCAGAGGAAACTCAGAGGTGGTCTGAAATTCTGAATTATCTGGGCTATCCATTTCCACTGGAGACTTTTCAGGAAGCCTTCCTTGATCAAACTTTATTTTCTTTAACTAGGAATAAATCCATAGCTTCTCATTTTCTGTAGAAAAAAATAAAAAACCTCTTCTCCTAAAGTAGCATATTTTTATAATAATTTAAAAGTCAACTCATTTACAAAATACATAGGCTGAATTAATCCAAGAGAATTTATAATCAAATATCTTTTAGCAGCTTTAACTACTTCATTTATAATCTTAAAGACAAGACAATAACACACAGTATCCAGACAGTCCTTGTATTTTCCATTTTTATGTAGCTTATTACTATTTTTTGAAGCACTTCCTCTATCCTTTTTTCTTTCAAGTCTATGTATATTTTAATCATACCCTAAACCATTTACAGGTATGCTTTTTTAAAAAAAAATCTGTCTCTACTGTATATCTCTTATCTTTTCTGTTTCTGACTACCTTTTTGCTTGGCTATGGTGGCTGATGCTCCTCCCCCCAGCCCAGCTGTTTCTATTTGTTTCTAGACACCTTTAATCTGCCAAGGTGTGGGTAAGGATTAAAGGTGTCACTAGGGTGGTAGTTGCCTGGCTCCACACAGCTCCTAGTCTAACTTCATAGGATTTAGCTTTTAGGCAGAGGTATCCTAGGACTCACAATTACTACTCCAGGGAATCTTAGGGTCTATATAATCACTGAATAAAGCACTACCATCTGCTGCTCATGTATTATTTGGCAGCAAAGCCTTTTAGACTCAAAAGTGTTTTGCCTGTAAGGCTGAATCAGGAAACTTCAGTTCAAAGAGCTGCACCTCTGCTTGCCTCCAATAAACAGAGCTGATCCAAGAAAACACTGCAGCTCCTAAAAATCAATCTTTGACTCTGTTCTCTTTTGCTTGTGAGAACAGAAACCTTAAATCCACCAGCTTGTTTCTTACATTGAGGCTCAGGAACCAGCCTTGTTGCAGCTTTTATGTTGCACTCTAAAAGCTTAATTTAATTCATACCCAAGCACACATGCCCCACCAGGGTATCTCTGTAGTATGGTTCATATGAGAGACACAGCTCCCAGAAACTGTTTTTGGCTCTGATTCTGTGCTTTAGAATCCTTCTTTAATTTTTCTACACACTACCATCCAGCTATGCCAACACCATTTGTTAAATATACTATCTTTTTTCCATTGAATATTTTGGGCCTCTTTGTCAAAGATTAGCTGTTCATAGGTTTTTGGGTTAATGTCTGGATCCTCAATTCTATTCCATTGATTCACAAGTCTGTTTTTATGCCAGTACCAGGCTGTTTTTATTACTGTTGCTCTATAATATAACTTGAAGTCAGGGATGGTGATGCCACCTGAGGTTCTTTTGGGGAGCAAAATTGTTTTGGCAATCCTAGCTTTCCTGTTATTCCAAATGAAACTGAGTATTGTTCTTTCAAGGTCCAAAAAATATTGTGTTAGGATTTTGATGGACAGTGCATTGAATCTGTAGATTGCTTTAAGCTTTATGTGGGTGTATATTACCCACGTTGAGAAGCCTTTTGTAATAAAAGGTTTCTGGACTGGTTCTTTTCTTTTCTTTTTTGAGAGGCAGGAGGAAGGCTGAACTATCAGAGATGGGAAGTACCACCACAATCATTTCTCACCCAGCTGTCTTGCAACTTCCTCAGCCTCACTCCTGGTTCTCTGTCTCCTGAGAGATGGGATTTTAGGTCTAGGTCATCACACTCTGAACCGCAGGACTTGACTGTTTGTGATTCTATTCTCTGATATTCCAGATTTTATTAAATATAAAATATATCACCACATCACGCTATTTGGAGAGTCTAACTTGGCTTTTAGACAACTTCCACTTATAAATGTGTATTAGAGGCAAATGAGCTAACTGTTTAAACAGTTAGGTCAAAATCAAATGAAGCATACTAATACCAGTATTAGTATTATCTAGTTTCCTGTTTGGTTGGTTAGTGAGCTGATTGGTTTCTTGAGACAGAGACTCAAGTAATCCAGGGAGAGCTCTAATTTGCCATGTAATTGAGGAAGACCTTGAATTCATGGTCCTTCTGCATTCTTATTCTTGGGACGCTGGTACCTCTTGTCCTTGCTGGGGAGGAGATAAAATGATGTGGAGAAGATAGAGTGACTGAAAGGGGCGGGAGGGGGAAGGGATCTTGAACAAGGTTATACATGGATGAAAAATATGACTTTATTCATAATAAAAAAATAATAATACCTTAATAAAAACAACAAAAAGAACTAAAGAAGTCAGCACTCATGCCTGAATTTAATGCATCTTTATCCAATACTCTCATGTCATAAAATAACTGTATTTGAATTCTTCACACAAGCTCCCCTTTCTTGATATTATTTGTTTGCCACTGTAAATTTATATAATCTGGATCTATTGGGGATCTTCCCAAATCCCAAGATATAATAATCCATATACCTTCAACCTTTGTACATTTCCATGTCAATAATTGGCAGATATTTAAAATGCTGAGTTTCGTAAGTCACTCATTTTCACGTGAGACCAGAAACACTCTGATTACAAAAAAGAAAAAGAAAAAATACAACATGCTTTTCTATATCAGGCTTCAGGGAATAGCAGTTAAAACAGCAACAATAAAGCTGCACCATTTGAACAAAGATTTTTACCAAGTATCTTCTCAGAATCTTAACTCCCCTCAGAGTACAACTTGGTTTCTGATACTCTCTACCCTTGAGTGGAATCATCACTGATGAGTCTGTGCTCAATATGTCTAATATTTTAAAATCTATCCATCTCTTCAATCATTTGTGAAGGCTCAAGATATATTCAAAATTAATTGTAGAGAGTAAACAAACTGACAGTTGTCAATTTTTTCTTATCTCTTCTTTCCTTTGAAGTTTATCTAAGATTTTATTATTTATTCAGGTTTAGGTTCTGTTTTAGCTTCTTTACCACATTTAGCTGTTTGAAGTCAAGCCTCATCAATCTTTTGTGTTCTTTATGTCTAGTCATTTTTTTCTCATACATGAACATAAATAATGTTTACAATTTTATCATTTCTTCAAAAATATTCTAAGTACATTTCCTCTTGACCTTGATAGCTAAATTCTTGAGATATACAGCATGTTCAAGATCCATTTTTCAAATTCCATGTTAATGTTTTCATTTTTTCTATTGAAGTTTTCAAATAAATACATATGTACATTGACTTTGAATAATCCCATTATTTGCTACTTAGTCAAGACAAAAAAAAGTTTGATTTCATAGTAAAATAAGTGTGGTAACTTTTACAGCAGCTCTTACACAGTAGCAATAAATTAAGGCAAACCATTTAAGTTTTTATCAAAGTGTAACAATCTTGATGTAATATGGGATGTGTACACTACTAGGATCCATCACCCAAAATATGATGTTAAAGTTCCCAGGTCTCAGAAAGGTTTTTTTCTGCCAATTCTAGTTCATTATTTTTTCTCTCATCATTGACTGTGTGAGTCTTACATGTTGAGCTTTGCCAATGATACATTTGTCTTAGATTTCATTTGGGTGTAAAAAACAAAATTTGGTCCTAATTGACAAAAAGTCACAAAGTAGAAGAAATACATTTACATAGAAAGGAAGGCATGAGTATAAAAATAATATGTTCATTTGAATGATAATATAGTTTTAATATAATTTATAGTGACATTGTGGATGTATTAAGAGACACTGTTTAGAATGAAAATGGGAGTTACTCATCAATGCATGAAAGTTTAAACATTCATTCTATACACAATAAATAAAATACACTTTTAAAGATTTGGTCCATTAACAATGGTTTTATACAGTAATGATTTGCTATTAATTTTTTGAAAAGATATCAGCATGGTGTTTGATGTATGAGTTTTAAGATGTTGGCTTAGAGAGAAGGCTCAGTGGCTAAGACTTATAGTGGCTTTTCGAGAGAATCTGAATTCTATTCTCAGTTCCCATAAGGTGGCTCATAATCATCCATAACCAAAATTCTAGGGTATCCAACAAGCATGCATATAGTGCACATACATGCATTAAGGCAGAACTGATGATAGCCAGTAGACATGTCAGAGAAAAAATGGATGACAATTGAGGTTAGAGATGTCAGTCCACCAAGAAGAAAATCTCTGATGACTCAATTTCATATAGGCAAGGCCAGAAGACTACAGAGTATGAAATAGCTTTTGCATCTGTTGTACCTGTGGTATCTGATATAATGCATATGTATGTGGGGAGTCCTCCAGTACTAGTATTATTATGTGTTTATTGCATGATTACATCTCCATCTACTGGATATTTATATATGTGGACTATCTAGAAATGAAACTTCTTTAAGCTACATAATTTTGAAGAATAAAATAAATGCAAGGATTTTGCTACATATTTAATGGCCATAAGTGCTCCTAGAAGCAGCTTCTTATTGTGACTCAAACTGAGCACCACTAGTTGATACAAAGCCTTAGAAATCTTTGGTTTAGACTAAATGCCTTGCTAATGGTTTTTTAGAGAACATTGTCAATCTTTTGTTCAGGACACACAGATGTACTGTCTAGGTTGTAAATATAAATACAGCTCAATTATGATACCTAGAAAATGATTACATCCTTGCATCAATTCTTGACCTGAATTTGTGAAAATAATTGTCAATAGCCAAAGGTATAAAAAATAATTTGAGTCTGTAGCTCCTAATGAGGAACTCAGCTATTCTTTGATAATTAGAAGGTACTTATTATACACAGGGCACAAAATAAAATTTAAGTTTTAGACATTGGTCACAGTAATTTGGGAAGTGGCAGCTGAGCTGAGGTTATAAGATATGTAGTAAACTAGCCTGTGTAAAAGACTCTGTGACATCTTTGTCTCTATGTATCACTAGACACACCAACACTCACCAGAAAACTTTGATAACATCTCATGACAGATAATAAAGTGACTGATTATTCTTTAATAATTACAATTTACAATCTATCAATTAAAAGAGTTGACTGAGAAAATGTGGCCCTTGTTTTCTCATATAGGCTATTTAAAAATATTTCACTAGAGTTGTTAGAATGTCTGTTTTAAGCCATATTTTTATCTAATACAAATTAGTTATGACTTTTATATTGTCAGAAAGATTTTGCATGGAATATACATAGCAACGTGAAAGGGAGAATGAGGATGAATAAAAAATGAAACCATCAAGAGTGTGCAGGAAGTTTTTTTTTTCTATTATCATTTCTCCTTATCTCATTAGAAAAAGAAGTCATTGTTTCACCATTTGTGGATTTGTCTTTGAGTGCTGAATGCTTTCATAAAGACTGAACTTCAGAAACACCCTTACAGAACATCCAAGTAAGGAAAGTAAAATAAATAAATTTTTCCTTAAAAAAGTAAATATTGCACATTTACTCTACCACTCAGCGACATAGTAAGCCATGTCTGTGTGTGTGTGTGTGTGTGTGTGTGTGTGTGTGTGTATGTGTGTGTCTGTGTGTCTGTGTGTGTGTTTTGTGTGTGTGTGTGTGTTGGGGGGGGGTGATGATCTCAAGAAACCAAACTGACTTCAACTTGCTCTGGAATGCAGGGAAAGCTTGAATTTGTAAATACCTCTATATCAGCTTCCTGAGTTTGTAAACCACATGTCTATGCTTCTAGCACTCAGATGTCTGTGATGCCATGACAGACATCCTAATTTACCATGACTAAGAAATATTTGAGAAGCACAAGGTTTAAACTAAAAGTCACTCATGTATTTTGCAAATATGTGTTATTTCTGTGATAGAAACTTTTACAAAGTTCATGTGATGTTTCATGTAAATGCGACTTTATTATGCATTGATTGATATTTTTGATATGTAATTGGAGCTATTGTCTATAATAAAAGTTGGAGGATTTATTTTTCTCATTACTGGAAATAAAACGTTTCACAAATTTACACTTTGGATAATGTTTCCCCCAGATATCACAATTTTATATTAGATTATAAAAAGTAAATTCCATCTTTTCATATTTTCTCTTAACCTCCTACATCTAAATATTTAAATTTATTTCTGATGGTCATAACTACACTTTCTTTGATCTGTTTAGTTCTAACACCATAAATAACAGGGTTAAGGGCAGGTGGGATGACAACATAGAAGTTGGCTAGAAGAATATGGATGTATCGAGGAACATTTCGTCCAAATCGATGGGTCATAAAAGAGAAAAATGCTGGTGTATAGAAGGAAAGCATAACACACACATGAGATCCACAGGTGCTGAGTGCCTTGAGCCGGGCATCCTGAGTAGACAGTCGAAACACAGCACGAAGGATCTGGACATAGGAAATTACAATGGCTATTATGTCAAATACCAGGATAGAGATGGCACACAAGCCATAGATGATGTTGACCTTGATGCTGGCACAAGACAGGCGAGCAAGGCCCATGTGCTCACAGTATGTGTGTGGGATCACTTGGTGTCCACAAAATGGTAAACGTAAGATGAGAAAGACAAAGGGTATAGCAACAACAAATGGTCTTAGGAGGATGACCCAAGCAATGATGAATACTACCTTATTTGTCAGCACCAATGTATAACGAAGAGGGTTACAGATGGCCACATAGCGATCATAGGCCATGGCCACAAGCACAGCTGACTCCATGCCTGTGCACAGGTGGATGAAGAACATCTGAGTGAGACATCCTTCAAAAATTATTTCTCTCAGGTTAAGCCAAAAGATTCCAAGCATCTTGGGGATGGTGGATGTGGACAGGCCCAGGTCAATAGATGACAGAATGGCCAGAAAGTAGAACATAGGCTGATGGAGACTGTGTTCTGTCTGAATCACAAAAATAATTGTAATATTTCCCAGAAGAGCAATCAAATACACAACAAAAAATGGAAATCCAATCCATATATGTATATTCTCCAGGCCTGGAATTCCCAGAAGAAGAAAACAGTAGGGGTGGAATTGTGTGTGATTGGGAGGGACCATGCTTCTATTGTCCTCACAGTTGTTTATACCATACACTAGCTGTCTCACTTACTAAAACACAGTAGCTCCTCTTATTCAATGTCACTGATTTCCTGTAGAATTATATAAAAATGCTTTATCTTTCCTAATAACAAATTGCATCAAGATATATCTGTATGGCTCATAAATATTTAAGTCCAAGCTATTTTTATATTACTTCAAACATATCGTATACTGATTTGCAGTTATATGTAAAGAAAATTAAAGGTCTTTGTTCAAGGACTAATAGACAATGAAGACAAAAGTCAAATATTTATGAACAATGATGTGTCTTGCGTTGTACTTTTTTGCAGGAGTTTTAAACCACACAGCAACTTTATAAATAATGGTTGTTCAAATAAACAGCCTTTCTGAGAATGTAATATATGGTTTATTTTCTTCCATCTTAGAAAAGATTCTATTCTGATTTAAAAGTTTAAAACCCAATGAAGATATCCAATAAGTAAATATATAGAATTACATAATTAGCATTAAGATCGCTATATTTCAACTAGAAAATACATATCTGTTTTTAATATGTAGTTGAGGAATAATTAGCATTACATTTTGGAGTTTTTTTGTTTTGTTTTGTTTTTATGTTTTTTGTACCTTATACTACTTTTTTATGTTTTCCCTCTTTTTATTATGAATAAAGTCATATTTTTTTACATGTATCCCCTTGTTCAGACTCCCTTCCCGCTCACACCCCTCCCAGTCACTCACTCTTTCCCCCAACACTTTATCTCCTGCCTAGCATGGGAAGAAGGTCCCAAGATTCCAAGGTGGCTTAATTTAGCATCCCCTCTAGGCAGATCTGCTTCCCTCATTCCAACATCAAGACTGGGTCAGGTGTACCTCTGGAGAGGAAATGGGCTCCAAGGTGCCAGTCCAAGGTGTTTCAGATCCAAAGCTTTTCTGTGGTTGTGAAAAAAAAAAATGTCTGCTTGCCACATAATAATCAAGCTACAAGTCATACAGAACAAACAAAAAATTTTAAGACCTGGAAAAGAGCAACTTATCTATAAAGGCAGACCCATCAGAATTACACCTAACTATTCAATGGCAACAATGAAAGCAAGAAAGTCTTGGTCAGAAGTTATACAGATACTAAAAGACCATGGCTGCCAAACTAGACTACTACACCCAGCAAAACTATCAGCTATTAAATGGAGTAAACAAGATATTGCATGACAAAGTCAGATGTAAACAATATCTGGCCCTTCAGAGAGCATTACAGGGAAAACTCCAGCCAAAGGATCCCAGACACACCAATGAAATGACAATCAATAATCCCATAGAAGAAAAGCCCAGGGAAGGAAAATACATACAAGCTACCACCAAAAATAAAAGGAAATATCAATCAGTGGCCAATAATATCCCTTAATATCAATGGACTCAATTCACCTATTAAAAGACACACACTAACAAGATGGAAACAAAAACAGAAGCCATCCTTTTGTTGCATACAAGAAAAACACCTAAACCTTAAAGACAAACATAGGCTCAGAATAAAGAGTTGGGAAAAGATTTTCCAATTAAATGTACCTAAGAAACAAGCTGGTGTTGCCATCCTAATACCTAACAAAGTAGACTTCAAACTAAAATAAAATAAAAGAGACCAGGATGGACATTACTTATTCATCTCAGGAAAAAAAAATCCTGAATATTTAGGCCCCTAATATAAGGACATCATCATATGTAAAATAAACACTACTAAACCTCAAATGCCACATCAACTCTCATACTTTAATAGTGGGAGACTTCAATACCCCACTTTCACCCTTGGATAGGTCAACCAGACAGAGACTCAACAGAGAAATAAGGAGTCTAACAGAGAATATGATGCAAATGGATTTACTAGATATTTACAGAAGCTTCCACCCAAATGCAAAAAATATACATATTTATTAGCACCACATGTAACTTTCTCTAAAATCGACCACATAATTGCTCATAAAACAAATATTAGTAGATACGAATAAATGGAAATAATCCTGTTTATCATACTAGATTACTAGTGCCTAAAGTTAGAGTCCAACAACATCAAAAGTCACAGAAAGTCCAACAAATCATGGAAACTAAGCATCACTCAGCTGAACCACCTCTGGGTCAAGGAAAAAATTAAGAAAGAAATCAAAGTCTTCCTAGAAATTAACAAAAATGAATCTACAATGTACCCAAACTTGTGGGACATAATGGAAGCAGTCTTAAGAGGAAAATTCATAGCACTAGATGCCTATATGAAAACCCTAGAGAAATCCCACACTAGAGAACTAACAGCATAGCTGAAAACCTTAGAACAATTAGAAGCAAATTCACCTAGACGGAATAGATGGCAGGAAATAATCAAACTTAGAGCTGAAATCAATAAAATTCAAATGAAAGGAACAATATAAAGAAACAATGAATCAAAGAGTTGGTTCTTTGAGAAAGTCAACAAGATAAATAAACCCCTATCCAAACTAACCAAAAAGCATAGAGAGAATATCCAAATCAACAAAATCAGGAATGAAAAGCAACATAACAACAGACCCCCAGGAAAACCAGAGAATTATCAGGTCGTTGTTTGAAAATCTATACTCCACAAAAATGGAAAACTTAGAAGAAATGGACAGCTCTTTGGACAGGTACCATTTATCAAACTTAAATGAAGATCAGATTAAATACCTAAACAGACCTATAACCCTAAAGGAAATTGATGCTGTCATTAAAAGCCTCCTAAGTAAAAAAAGTCCAGGTCCAGATGATTTCAGTGCAGAATTCTACCAGACATTCAATCAACAACTACTAACAATACTTCTCAAAATGTTTCACACAGTAGAAACTAAAGGAATATTACCAAACTCTTTTTATAAGGCCACAATCACCCTAATACTCAAGCCACACAAACACCCAACAAAGAAGAATTACAGACCAATTTCCCTCACGAATATTGATGCTAAAATTCTCAACAACATTCTGACAAACCGTATAAAACAACATATAAAAAATATCATTACTACTTAAGAGTTTAATTAGCTTCTGTCCAATGCCATTGGTGCTAAGCACTATGCCACAAATTCTAGCCAAAATTTATTTCATTTGCACAAATAAGTATTTAAATATTTGAAATCAAATCAAATACTAAGGACATAAATAGAATTTTCTTTATATTTTGGAAATTACTCTGAAATGAGCAAAACATGATAGTATAATATTTTAAATAAAAACCTCTTATATAATATTTTTAGTCGCTGATTTTTGTTTATACAGAATGTGTAAACTGCATTTATTACATACATAAATAGTTAATTATGAAGAGAAACACACTCACGGACTTGTTATTGATCATATCAGTTATACTTTTAGGGTATAAATAATTTTCTGCCGGAAAACTTACAATATTTATTCTATTTCATCCATATAATCATCATAAAGATGACATTTATGAAAAGGAAAGTAAGGCTCATGTGAATAACACAACCTCTCTGTAACTTAGGGCTATCAGAACAGAGAATATTCACATACCATTACTGCATTACTCTGTCATGTTGTTCCATATACTTTACAAATTTATTCAGAGATATTTACAGAAATCATAATGAAAATATCATTAGAGTAATGTGCTCTGAAGTTTAGCTATAGGTAGAAAAATCAATATAATAGAAACTTGAATACATGAGAAGTTAAAAATACTAGAGGCACACTTGGGAAAATAGAGACAAACATTATGTTCCACATGAGACCAAATATTAACCATTTTGTTCATAATATTTTATTATCTTTAATGGCTATGCTCCATTGTATTCATTTATTTAAAGACATGAAGCCTAATAGAGTGGCAGAACAGGAAATTAAGTCAACTAGACATTATTGACAATTGAAAAGGAAGGTCAAACCTAATGCTGCTTCAAGGATGGTAAAGGAGTATAGGAGTGAAGATACATACAGAAACTATTTCAATGTCGCTGCCAGAGTGGGATAAATTTGGCTGATATAATTGATTAGTTCACAATGGATATCTGAAATATTTAATTTTATTCAACACCAAAAAAAGATCAGCATGTAAAGTGATAGTAGGTAATATTTTTCTAATCTAATCATTACACATTATCTATACTTATGTAGATACTATAGCTCAGAAATAAGTATAATTCTTTGTGTTATTCAAACATTTATTAAACATATTACAATATGTAAAATGATAAGGTAATTGAAAATATATAGAAATACCACTGGCAGTTGTAGAGATATTTACATATATTCCCATATTGCTTATACAATTTTTTAATAAGAAAAGATTGTTTGAAATATCATATACTAACTCACTGGCCATTTATGTTTTGAAGAAAAAACCTTACCCAGCCCTAAGCACAATGCAGCTTGTTAATTTCCAAACAGTGTCTTTGATTGAAAATAACATCTTCTGCTTTCAAAGTATGTTATTCCTGCATCACAAGAAGTCATTTGTTTCAGTATTCACTATTTGCATAATGCACTATATTTAAATCTTTTTAATTAAAGATATAAACTATGTTTTTGTAAGTTTTTCATGAGTAGTACATTTATCACCTATGTGATAGTACCATGACATCAATGAACAACATTTATAGAATCTGTAATTCCCTTTCTAAAGCAATGAATCTTGGCCTGACATTTTTTTGCTGCTCTAGATTATCAAACAATTTAAAATTATTTTCTTGTTAATTCTGAAATTAGTTAAAATTTCTGATTGAAAGTAGGATAGATATTATTTAAAATCCAGTTTTACGTTACATCCATAGATCTGCATACCTCTTCATTTCAGAGAAGAGATAACACAGTAATACATTGGACATACAAAGATATATACGTATTTCGTTGTACTATTGGTTTTTTATTCATTGTAACACTGTATGATAACCTAAAGTGTTTACTTATGCCTTTGCTTTAAATAATTGAAATTTCTCATTTTACAATAAAAAAGGAAAAAAGAAAGAAAGAAAAGAAAAGAAAAGATTTAATTAAGTCTGCATCAGAGTATACACTCCAGTCTGGATAAATCCTCACCTTGTTAAATTTCTGTCTCACAGATACTTTCCACAGTCAGTTACTTTTCCTTATTTATTCCTTTCCTGCAATGTAGTTTTATCCATCCCCAAACAAAAGCTAAGTTAATGGTCACAATACAAGAACTTCCTAGGTCAAAGCCAGATTTTGAGTAAAATTTCCTAGACAAGCCGGTTTACCTGCCCCCAGAATATTTTCATTCCTACCAACTCAAAATGAAATGGGAGTTTTATATTATGAGAATTTTCCTTAAAATTAAGTATGCAAACATATGAATCCCCTGAGGGAAAAGCTCTCAGAGGCATTGAGATAAATGTTCCATAAGTTTGGAAAAAATAACATCGTTGGGAATAAAGAAACTTGTCTTAACTTTGTTGTAGATGACTAATGTTATACTGCCTTATCTCTAAGCAAGACAGGCTATGAGAAATGAAACTTCCCAGGCCCTCACTGCCAGGTGCTTTTATTTCTAAATTCTATCTCAGGGCCACAAGTACAAGTAATATATGATCAATTTCTGAAAATACTTGTTTTTTTATTCTCTCTCTCAGACCAGTGTTAATCAAAATACAACTTAGATTAAAAATCATGACAATAATGAGGCTCAGCTATAATTCCACATGGAATTAACAAAAAGCATAAGAAAAGTACATGTTAAAAATAATGACAAAGTCTTCAAAACAAAATTTTCAACTTTTTCTTGTTTCTTATTAACAGTAATACAGGACTTTGAAATTTTCTCTGCAAAAGGACAAATGTGTAGGGAAAAAATATGAGCCAGTGACAAATAACTGAGAACAGAAGTATAATTCCCATTTTATTAGTATAATTCTTTAATTCATATATGAATTGAGGCAACAAAACTTTATCTCAATTATTGTTTGTGACACTACCTCAAGGCATTTCATGGTATAAGTAAGAAATTTCTAAGTTTGTAAATGCTTGTTGACATTAGTTTGAACTGGGATATGGAATTTCAAAGAAATTTCAGTTGCCATGGAGATGTTTCTTAGAACTCAGTAGTTATATACTAATGGCATTCTGCTACTTCCATAGGGTTTTTGAGAGTAGTGAGTGAGACACATGAATCAATTAAGCAGTTTCTGTAATATTAGTTTTATTTTTTGTAAAAACTGTGTATATCTAAGGAATTTTCTAGTGTATTAAGCTTTCATACTACCCTTCAAATGCCTTTTAATTTTAGCCATTTCTCCCTGTGTTCCCTTAAACAACACCCTCTGCCATTCTCATTCCAGTGTAATTCTCCCATTCCAATCTGCATCCACATCTATCTATTTTATTATCTCTAGTCCCTTACACTATACTTATCCTCTGTAATTATATGAATTATACCTTGTTTATCATTGGCTTACACGCTAAAATCCATCCACATATTAGCAAATACACACTATACTCATCTTCCCAAGTATGGGATACCTCATTCAGAATTTTTTTCTAGATATTTGCTTGCAAACTTAATTTGTCATGGCCTTTTTTGGTTTTGTTTGTTTGTTTGTTTGTTTTAAACATCTAAGCTATATTCTATTGTGTAAATATACCACTATTTCTTTATCCACTCTTTTGTTGATGGATGTGTATGTTATTTTCAGTTTCTGACTATAGAGTGTAGAACAGCAACAAACATGGTTGACTGAGTGTCTTCATGGTAAGATGAAGCATCCTTGGGTATATGCTCAAGAGTGGTGCTGCTAGATCTTGACTAAGATTGATTTCCATAATCCTGAGGAATCATTACGCTGACTTTCATATTGGCTATACAAGTTTGTATTCCTACTAGCAATGTATGTTTTTCTAATCCCACATCCTGTCCAGCCTGAGCTGTCACTTGTGTTATTGATCTTGGTCATTCTGACAGGTGTAAGATATAAATCTAAGTAGTTTATAATTGCATTTCTCTGGTGGCTAAGAATGCTGAATTTTTCTTTAAGTGTTTCTCATCCATTTGAGTTTTCTCTGTTGAGAATTCTCTGTTTAGAGCACATTAGAGATTAGTATTGCTGTGAAGAGTCACCATGACCCCGGCAACTCTTATTAAAAAACAAAAAACAAAAAACATTTAACTGAGGCTGGCTTACTTATAATTTCAAAACTTAAAGTTCAGTTTATTATCATCATGAAGAGTAATGTGATGGCATACTGGCAGACATAGAGCTGAAGATGACAGTCTTTACATCTTGACTTGGAGGCAACAGTTAGTCAATTGACTATCACGCTGAGGTAACCTTGTAAAAAGAAACCTCACAGCCTGCTCCTCAAAAAATCTAAACTGCCTAATAGTGCCACTTTCTTTGGGAAACATTTTCTTTCAGACCATCACAAGAAGTTTCTGGCCCAGACTAGCTCCAAGATCTGCAGTCCCAAAGAAGCTACTGCTATTTGATAGTTAGCCCTGAACTCACAGAAAGACAGAAAGATGTCTGTTTCTAGAGTTATAGCAGTAAAGACATAGGTCACAACTCCTGGGCAGTCAATTGAGGTCATCACTCCAGGTCTTTACTGATAATGGAATTAAAGAAATGACTCTCTAACCATCCTGAATGGTTGGTGGATCTATTCTTAGATATTCCAGACTGGTTTTATTAAATATGTAACATATCATCACATAACTTCATGAAGCCAGAGTCACTACCTTACTGGCAAGGGTTTTCTCTCTTTTTCCCTAAACCTCTGAGCAAGTTTAGGATGTTTTGTTGCTGTTGTTGTAGCCTATCTGCAGCAAACTCACAGTATTTGGGGCTCCCAAAACTGCAAGTGCTAGCTACATTCACACATTCCCCTATGCAGAGACCTGGTTCTTTGGCTTCTTTTCTCTTGGTGGGTAGTGGATTTTCCCTGAACTTCCTCCTCAGGCTGTTGCCAAACTAGGTAGCTTCCTGGAAACCTCCTAGGGCTTCTAGTGTTCTACACAGCAGCAGTCAGCTTCACATCTTGTTTCTCACATCAGCAAATTAGGAGAAAGAATTGAGAATTTTAAAAGGGAGAATTTAGTTAAAAGAGAATTATTTTTCCACATTAAAAAATAGGAAACAGTATTTTAATGGAGGAAGTTAGGTCTCTATATGATAGATAATATTCTTTTTTTTATTTTGTATTTAACAAAAAAACAGTAACATGAATTTAAAATGAGGAAAAGTTAACAATAACTATGAAGAGGATAAGTATCATAAGCATGTCTTATCAAGGGAGGTAATGCAAATAAGATTGCTACACATATATTTACTATGTGTTCAGCTTTCCCTCTGAAATTTTTTTTCCCCATCCCTGTATTTCCTTATTCAAGGTCCCTTCGCCCTCCCACCACATCTTGACATTTTTCTTCTCTGCAACTCCCCATCCCTTCCCTGGGCAGGGAGCAGACAGTCCTATGGTCCCACTGACCCAATAATGCTTGGATCAGTCTCCACTCCTGGCCAAATCCAGTTTTGTCCCCCCTCCCTCAAGAGTGAGTTTGGTATTCCTATAGTTGGAGTGGGGTTTGAAGGGTCAGTCCAGGGTGTATCTGATTCCAAGCTGTTCAGTGGTTGTGGTTTGCCGCTTGGGCATGTTTGGTTTTTTTCTTGTTTGTTAGTTTAGAGACCACTAGTGAGTGAGTACATCACCTGCTTATCTCTCTGAGATTGTGATAGCTCGCTCAGGAGGATATTCTCCAAATCGATCCATTTGCCTGCGAATTTTAGGATATCATTTTTTCTTACTGCTGAGTAGTATTCCATTGTGTAGATGTATCACAGTTTGTTAATCCATTCTTCAGTTGAGGGACATCTAGGTTGTTTCCAGGTTCTTGCTATTACAAATAATGCTGCTATGAACATAGTTGAGCTAATACCTTTGGTATGTGAATGTGCCTCTTTAGGGTATACACCCAGAAGTGGTATTGCTGGGTCCTTGGGGAGATTGATTCTCAATTTTCTGAGAAACCTCCATA